>SJYO01033645.1:2945476-3065749 GCA_006410555.1 Capra ibex
ACACCTCTAAGGAATTTTGTAACGTTTATCTTGATGGAATACTGGGTCGTTAGGGTGAAGACCCGTATGCGTGACTCCTTTGGTCTTAACTTTCTCTGTGTACATGGGGTTACAAGTAGTGTCGTGACAAATATTATCGGTCCTGTACCTTTGTTGGATCTACAGGTAGTCGTCTACTTACCTATTCTTTCGTCGCCATGTATATGTGTTACCTCATAATGAGTCGGTAATTTTTCTTAAGTAAACTTAGTCAAGACTACTCTACCTACTTTGACCTCGGCTAATATGTCTCACTTCATTCGGTCTTTCTTTTTGTGGTTATGTCATATCATTGTGTATATATACCTTAAATCTTTCTACCGTTACTGCTGGGACATACGTTCTGTCCTTTTTTCTGTGTCTACACATATTGCCTGAAAACCTGAGTCTCCCTGCCCCTCTCCCACCCTACTAAACCCTCTTACCCTTAAGATTGTACATATGACAGTACATCCTCAACTTAGCGGTCAGGTACAGACTCCATCCCACGTCGTACGAACCCCGACCACGTACCCCTACTGGGTCTCTCTACAATACCCCTCCCTCCACCCTCCCCCCAAGTACAAACCCTTGCGTACATTCTTAATTTCTAAAATTTTAAATTTTTTATTTTTTTATTTAATTTTAAAAATTTTTTATTATTTTTTTTCTTTATTAATGTCCAATTATAGGTACTACCTGTATCTACGTTTTTGGGAGTTATTTTATAGAAGAAAAATTTTCCTTGTCACCGTCTACTATACTATAAGACATGTTTTGTAAGTTCTCCAGTGGTTTTATGACTCTCTTGAGTGGTTACTTATTTCAACAACCTGTGTTTAAATTATTTAGTTTTAGACAATATGAAGATATATCACTATTACTTAGTAGTCTTCTTAATTCTTTTGTTAGAGTAATTGTTAACTTATTTTTCTTATTCTATAGACCCTTATTTAGATCGGTTTCTTAAAAGAGTCTTTAGTTACTGTAAATACTTATTTTAATTTCTTTTTTATTTACCTTTATATATAAGACGAGTAATCAGAACAATTTTATTAATATAAGAGGTTCCGACAAATATATAAGTCACATTAATAAAAGTATACCAGTATCCACATATAATGAGCTTCGTTCCCGCAAGAAGTTTCTGGTTTATTAAAGTCATTTTTAGTCGTTTAATTGATATAATAACCTAGATATCTGGAATGAGAAACGTCTTCCTGTACGAAAGGAACAATTTTAAGTTCAATGACAAAGTCAGAAAAATTCAGTCTAAAAGACAGGCACAACCATAGACACAGGTACAATCTCAAAATCTTAGTTGTCAAGAAAAGTCTAAGAAGAATGAGTACGTACACACACACACACATACACACACACATACTCACATAAAATATGGTATGATTATTAACTTTCGAAGAAATCATTAGATTTCCACTATACTAAAAAATAGTACATATTAAATACTTAACTTCTTAAGTTCAGTTTTAAGGTGATACTTTTTTTCTCACTAGATGTTTTCTTTTAAATTGGGTGATAAACGTTGACTTGAATAAAGTCGGAGTATAGAAAGTTATAACCACAACATCAAGTTAGTGATTGGTACAGGTTGGGAAACGTTGGGGTATCTGGTATCGTGAGGTCCGAAGGGACAGGAAGTAGTAGAGGACTTCAAACGAGTCTGAGTACAGGCAACTCAACTCCTACGATAGGTTGGTAGAGTGGGAGACAACAAGAGAATAGAATGACGGAAGTTAGAAATGTTCGTAGTCCCAGAAAAGGTCACTTAGTCGGGAAGTGTAGTCAACCGGTTTTTATAACCTCGAAGTCGTAGTCAGAAAGGTTACGTATAAGTCGTAATAGTCTTCAATATTAAATGTTTTATTATTTTTATTTTAATCTTTGATTTACATAGAAGACATAATTATAATTGAAAGTGAACCACCGAGTCTACCATTTCTTAGACGACCGTTACGCCCTCTAACCGAGGTAGGGGTACAGTCCTTCTAGGTGTCCTCTTCCCTTACCTTGAGTGAGGTCAGAAGAACGGACCTCCTAAGGAACCCGTCTCCTCGGACCGTCCAATGTCAGGTACCCCATCGTTTATCAACCTGTTGTGATAGTGAAAGTGAAAAATTTATAACGTCACAATCTTTCGTACAATGATTTCCGTACTAGTACGTCTTTTTGATAAACAAAAAACAAATAAACGAAAAACCCCCCTATAGGATTTACACTTCCGAAAGTCAATTTCGTACCTAGTGAATATAATATCATCTTATGTGGAAAGGGTATCAAGAGAAGTTTCGTAAAAAATGAAGGAACAAGGAGTCCGACATATACTCTCCTAAATCGTACCCTTAATGGTGATATATCTTATGTCTTCTTTAAAATAGTCATACGTTCCTTACCGAACAAAGACCAACGTATATGTACTTCTACTAGCCTGGTATTTTATATCACTACCTTCAGTTCACCCTTCGCGTTCATCTTTTACGGAAAAAAGACGGAAGTCGACTAAATTAGGAATCTTACCGTTTATCTTACTTATGTATCCTCTGTTCCTGTTATTTTTCTCTCTTTTTCTATAACTTGGGTCGTTCACACTTGTTATCGTTGAAAAACTATATAAACACTACCCAAAGTACTGTCCGGTCCCGTTGGTTCCCCTGTAGTAGTGTCATCTTCACTAAATAATGTAAACTTACTGTCTTTCCATTCACCTTACATTCTTAACGAACATCCTCAGGGTGCCTTTTCGATATATCTATACACGATTCGTGGTAGACTTATGTCTGGGAAAACAAGTGTTGTTACCATATCTCATTTCCTAATGTTTACCGGTGTATAGACAGTATTCGGTACTGACTCTCTTATATTTTAAGTGTTTGGTGTTTGTACTATTTCGTTTTGTTGACTTACCGTGTTCGTCCATTCCTATAGGAAAATCAAAGAACCTCCTTCAAGTGGTCTCACAATCCTCACTGGCTCCTCCATATCGTTTTTAGTTGTTTTCGATTCACCGATTCCTTTATTATGTATCGACATACTTCGACTCCTGACTGTGCTTAATCGTACTAATTAGGTTCTAATGGGTACCGTGATTAATTCATCTAGTGATTTTTCTAGGGTTTTTCTTCCCGAACTTCGAGTCCTGACAGACACTCAGGGTTCTCCTACTTAAGTCAATGAACACTTAATAACACAAACCGGTACTTAACGTATATCTTCGTATAGTATGACAATCGACGTCTTGTAGGGAACGTCTATTAGAAAGAGCAACACCTAATTCCTGGAGTGAGTACGAATAAAATACCACTGGTATAACCTTTCTATTTAGGAGTCACTAGTTGCCCGACAAGAGTCTAAAGTCACGACGGACGAAACCTAAACTTCCCTAAACGACGTCCGTTCTTAAGGTTGTGTGAGTCATCAGTCCTATAAACAATTCCTTCTGTCTTATAAAACTTAATTTTATATCCTATAGTACATGTGTTTTAAGGTCGTAGTGTCCATCATATCGTCCTATTTATAAAGTTCTCAATTTCTCTACTGGTACTTATATAATTCTCATTATACAATTCTACTTTGTGTTCCGTAAAGTTGATCTTAATTCTGTTAGTACTGAGAATGATTTATAATACGAATTACACGATCGGTTACATTACTTCCTTTTCCACTTTATATCAATGTATATATCATAATTTCCCATAGATTTGATTAAACAAATCACTTTTCTATTATAATCTAAAAAATACTAACACTGTTACAGAAGATAATGTCATCTATCTTCTTACGATACATTGCTTTTATTACACGATCGGTTACATTACTTCCTTTTCCACTTTATATCAATGCATATATCATAATTTCACATAGATTTGATTAAACAAATCACTTTTCTATTATAATCTAAAAAATACTAACACTGTTACAGAAGATAATGTCATCTATCTTCTTACGATACATTGCTTTTAACATCGTATTAAAAGTGTTTTTACACTTTGAAGTTTCTTTTCACTTTTGTATCAAAAGTCTTAAGGTGAAGTATACTATTTGTTTTGTAGATTTGTATTTCGGATTAAATTATAACTCGAATCGTTATAATTTAACGATATAAGTAGAATATATAAGTACGATAAATACAAATTCAGTTTGTTTAAGTATCAAAGTGTAATAAAAACCATCTTACTGTAAATCTTTTCCTTAAGTAGACATCAGAACCAGAGTACTGTTATCTAAATCAGAAACTATAGGTAAAGTGGAAGTGTCACAACTTCTCTACCTCCGCATGTATTCACAGACTCTACAAAACTGAGTTTCCAGTCTGGATCGTAAGTCTAAACCCGAAAGTCTGTGGTTCCTTAGATACCAGAAATTAACTTCTCGATACAGGACCATTTTCGAGGTAGAACGGTTCTGTCCTGTCACACTTAAGTTTCTGTAATTACTGTCTGAAACTCATATATCTTATCTCTGAGTTTTAAACGACGTCCTTGGTGACTTTACAAGTTTATCACCTATTTACACAAATTTCGTTTCTGTTTTTTTCTTTGAAAACTCTTGACATCTAATTCAGTTGGGACATAGAGATACTAAGTGGCTTTACACATGATATAAAGGAAAGAGACCAATACAAAGTAGTTTGCAAGTTTACCGCGTGTGTGTGTGTGTGTGTGAGAGTGTGCATACCAGAAGTGTCCACCACGATCACCACTTCTTAGGCGGACGGTCGAGTCCTCTACGTCAAAGCTAGTAAACCAGTCCTTCTGGGCGACCTCATCCCTTGCTGTTGTGCGAGGACATGAGCACGGCCCTGTTACGGTACCTGTCTCGGTGGACCACCCGATGACAGGTAACCCCACGTTTTTCAGTCTGTATTGACTCGTTGACTTGTGTGTGTGTGTGTGTGTGTGTGTGTGTATGTATATATGTAAGCAATCATATATAATTTTACTGTACGTTTAATGTTTGAGTTTTGGTAAAAGACACATTAACGTTTGACAAGTCAATAGTAATGTGAATAGACTTTAATATATACGTATGGACATATAGAGATAGATAGATAGATAGATATAGTGTCAATAGGCAACAGATGCAATTAGGAGTAAATATTTAACCGGAGAGTGCATATCATATCAACCCTGATCTTAATTACAAGAAATCGTTCTCTCTACTACACGTTTACGAATACTAAATAATAATGAGAAAACACACAAGTTATAAAATCTTCTGAGGTTTAAAACATTACGAGAGAAATAAATTAACTGTTTATTCGATGTCCTTCGGGTGTGTGTCAAGTTCAGGTAGGAAACTGATGTTCCGTACACAAGGAAAGGTTCGATCCGACGTAACCGATCATACGAGTAGTGTAATATTTGATATGGAATAGGTCACTACTGGTTGAATGGACTCTAGACGGGTCACATTAACGTACCCTAGGAACGATGACTTTTTACTAGATACTACAAAGTTAATAAAACACGTATAATTAAATCTTATATACTATGGGGACCCTAAGGGAAGAACTCAATGTGTAAAAAATCTATGGAACTTTTTTATATTGTTCTAGAGTATCCGAAAATTTTTTCTTCAAGTGAATTTTTAATCAGAAGTCTCTAGTTTGGTCCACGGTCCGGTACTATTCGTCACTGATTCCATTTGAAACCTACATAATAAGAAGACTTGTTTCTGTTAAACTTTTTATTTATTTCCGTTAAACAATTTACATATTTATACCTCATCAAAATACTCAAGTAAGTATTAAATTTTAATAAAAATAACCCATATGAACTAAATACCTTATCAAAATATTGTAAAATAAAAAGCTTCTTTGATCGTTTAGTCCCTTTCTTCATGTTACACGTAGAAACAAAAAGTATACCCTATACTAATTACCTTGACCTCTTAGGACTTGGTCCCTAAAATTTCACCACTTTTCCACTTTGGAAACAGGATATTGATCAATATATAGGTCTATTACTAAACAATACGTCAATAAGTAAACTCTTTATTTTTTTGTAACCATATTTAAGAATACCTCGTTTCTTAAATAAAAATTTTTATATTAAAGTAAACTTTTACTCTCTTAACCGTTTTTTAAGATTACCCGTGAAAATATAGACTTTAGAGTAAGATTCACTTTTAGAAATCTTTTGAAATAACGTGTTACTTGTATGTACATCTTTAGGTCATAATTCTTATCCGTAAAACCATCGAATTCTCTTTTTTTTTTAGTCTGACACTTCTTTTAAGGCAAAAATAAGTAAGTTCAGTGAAAGAATTAAAGTACTTGTATTTTCGGACCAAAGATAAGTACTACTTAAAAAAGTCCCGTCGAAAGTGAAGGAATAAGGAGTCCGACATCTCATTTCCCAAGTTGTAGTCTTACTAGTGGCATATCTTCTGTCTCCGGTAGAATAGACACAGTTCCCTTACTAATCTTGAACCGACATTCATGTATTTCTACTCCCAAGGTATCTTATACCACTGACGGTCGTACACCCTCGGTGTCCATCTTTTTCGGAACGCAGACGGACGTCACCTCGTGTAGAAGTCCTACCGCCTTCGTTACATGTGCATCCTCTGTTTCTGTTGTTCTTCCCTTCTCTACTTGTACTCTGGTCACGTCCGTTTTTAGGTGTCGACGAACCTCACTCACAGACTGGATCACTCGGACTCTTCTCCGTACAGCAACGTTATCTTTACTAACTACTATAACCTTACCGTCATCCTCTCCACTTTCCACTCCTACCATACTTTATCCCGTTGGTCCTTCGACATCGGTATCCCCTGTCGGTGTTCGACTTGCGTCTGCGGACCCCTGTAATGTTGGTATATCTCCTCTCCCAATGTCTGCCGGTGTATGGTCAGTATCCGGTACCTTCGGTCATCGTTTGTGAGCCGTCAGTACTTCCGGTCCTTTGTCGGGTCGACCCGTCGTGTAGGTAACTTTCCCTATTGTAAAACAAACATGTTCTTTAAGGGGTCGTAAAACCCACATTACTGTCTTCTTATTGTCTTTAGTTGTTTTCGGTTCAATGATTCTTTCTTCATGTAACCACACACCTCAGAACTTAGACAAGAATACTGATCCTAGTCTGGGTCCAACGGACGATGACACTTCTCCATCTACTTATTCTTGTCGTGTTTCTCCCCGTAGAAGTTGAGGACTGCTAGACACTCCGGGCGCTCTTGTTTAAGGCAGTGGAGTCACGTTAAATAGACCTAGTACACAGAAGTGATACAGACCTACTTCTCTCCTATTACTTTAGGTTGTATTAATTTAAGTTCAGAATTATAGGAAATTTCGTTAATCATATTAGGTGTACTTTTACGATTGTCATTTACACGATCGTAGGAACTCAGACCACTACCCTGTTTCTCATTTGCCTCTACAAAATATCCTCTCTGTATAAATAGAGGGGGTTTAGTTCACGTAAAATATTTTAATTGTCGACATCTATCCTAAGTCAGGTGTGACTGAGAAACGAGTTTCGAGAATGTAACAAATTTTAAATTGTAATAAAAAAAGTTTTGTAATTTCGATAACGAAAATAGTTTTTATAGGATTGTAATTATGATATTTCCTTTTACTTGGGGGACGTCACTGTAGTGAGACTGTCTGAACGTATACACTACGTTTGGGGTGTAACAGTGTCACGACTGTCTCGGTACTTGTTGTACGAGATCGGTAGATAAGATATGAGTCGTGAATAACTCCCTCCGGTGGTAACTAACGATGCATCAGAAGTACTTACACAATTATTACGTTTACGACTTTTACCCGTTGAAATACTTTCTGATACCGATGGAGCACCCAACAATAAAATTTTTTATATTATATTATAAAAAATAAACTGACGGGACCAGAAGGAGTCACGTGAGCCCGAAAGAGTCGAAAGTCACTGTACCCGATGGGGAGACACACCACGGGTCCGGAGAGTAAAACGACCGAAAGGAACAACGTCTTGTGACCGAGTCATCAACCCAGTGTACCCGAGTCGACGGGGCACCGTAACACCCTAGAAGGACCTGGTCCATAGTTTGAGTACAGGGGACGTAACCGTCCACCTCAGAATTGGTGACCTGGTGTTCCCTTCAGGATGAGACCAAGACTATAAGGGTAGAATATCTGTCCCTTCTTTGTAACTCTCCATTTCGTTGACTTCGTTCGAGTCTGTCGGACAGACATCGTGTCCCGAAAGTTTGATCACAAGAAGACTACGTCCTCGGGTGACAGATAATCTCTTGACTGTTCGTAGACGGAATATTACGTCCCATGGGTTGACACAACTAACGTCGTATTCGCTACACTCATATATTTTAGGTGGGTTATGAGGTTTTACCTTTTCATGGACGTTCTAATCTATCTACATATACATATTGACTCAGTGAAACGACAAGTCGTCTTTAATGTTCTAACATTTAGTTATTTTTTACACGAGGTTATTTTTAATTCTTCAGTTACATTTTAAACATAAAATAAAGTGAATAAGATAAGATAGATACTCTTTTTTATGTTATCTCGGAGTCATTACTTGTTGACTAAAAAATTGTCTATTTACAACTTTTTACGGTAAGGAAACTCTGAATACGGTTCGTTCCGTGTCGTCTTTCTTGGGACTTACTTTAACCCTCTAGAAATAAACTTACGGGACAGTGGGAGTTTTATGTAATTAAAATCATACAGTTTTTAAGTCAAACAAGGAATTAAAGGATTAAATTGTACCACGGATAAAATAGTTTTAGTTTTTATTAAAAATTCACATGTACACACCTACAAAGATGTTGAAAGATGCCCTTCTTCTATTAAAAACTACCATAACTAGTCATGTACTTCGTTCAGTAGTCTCACAATCAATCACCAGGATCAATCACCAGGGTGCTTATTTACTTAAAGTGAAATTTTATTAGTTCGTTCATGAAATAACCTTCAAACCAAATGATCAAGGTTCTGTCGTCGATTCTCAAGTAACAAATCGTTGATGTGTACGAAGTCGTACGGTAAAATAGAATAGAATTTCCATCGTGTACGTACATAAACTGTTATATAAACTTTCATATAATATATACCGGAAAATACTAGATTGAGTACTATGAAATATAAGTCTAAAATATATGAGTGGACAGAATACGACGTTAGTTGTGTGTCTCAATAAGACGATAGGAGTTAGTGTCATACGGGAAGGTAAAAAGGGATGAAGGACACACAGAAAAGGGTATGAATAGAGATGGTCCACTTACCATTAATTGCTCAACCTTCTTTTTTAGGATAAATAAGAAGTTTCGGATAGTTTTGAGTTGGAAAGGACTCTTCTCTTAAGAAATTTAAGATCAAGGAGACAATGAATGGTCAAAAGTAAAAATACAACACCTTTGTAATATATGTATTAAATAAATGTATATTAAATACTAAAGGTAGACGAAGATATAAAGAAGAAAACTATCTAACAGATGAGGTACCCACCTTCAGTACTTAAGAAATAAGTAAAGAATTATATCGGGGAAGATGTACGAACCACTATTACTTAATTTATAATTAAAACAGTACGATAAAGTTAAATACGGGGACAAGTATTAAGTATGAAAATAAACATAGTTTATACAATTCCCAGTGTTACTACTAAATTAAATTACACGAATAGAGAGTAAAACCCATTTTACTGATCTAAACGATTTTACCTTTCCTCAGAACTGTATCAAATGTTAGATTAGTCAATTCACGGATTGAACAGATTTACAAAATTATCTAAGATAGAGATAAGTTAAAAAAAACTGATAAACTTAGAGTTTTATAAACTCTAAAGTTTATAAAAAAATTAGGGTTTGATGATTTATACGTAAAATATATTATGGTGTACGTATTGACTTTATTCTAATCTCCTCTATAAGAAAGGGAACAAAGGTTTTACAGTAGGTTTTATAAAATAAGATTTTAAATAAGATAAGATTAAGTAAAATTTTGACAGTAAACATAGGGTTAAAAATTTATATGAGAAGATTTGATATGGACCCGTCTGACACAAGGATAAAGAAGAGGTTTATCCAGACCCGTCGTCCTTTGACGTTCCAAAACAGTGACTGTATAGGGTTCCCAAGAAAGAATGAATCTCATCCTCCGTTCATTTTATTAGTCGTTCGAATCTCGGGTGTGGGGTTTCCCTAGGGTTCCGTCCGACCTCTAGTTAATCGTAATAATAAGACAAAACTTCTTGAAGTCCACATGTCAAAACGTAAACTACAGTAAGGGATTCTAAAAGATCAAAAACTTAATGAGAATAAATAAACAACGAAATTAACAATACACCAACAACAACAAGTTATCTTCTTAAATTTAGATAGGAACCTTCTTTCTATTTTTAATGGAACACTTAAAAGATTGATGTATAGAAAGTTTCTTTATTTATATGTTGAGGAGGTTCTTATATAAAGACTTTTAGTAACAGGATAAGAAACTTTACAAGTACTTCACGAGTAAAAGAGAAATCCAACAGAGAGAGGTAGTAATGTACTAAAGGAACCACTGGATCAGATTTCTTGTGAGAGGGTCTCTCGAAAGAATCGAGAAGACACAGATGTTGTTCCCACATGTCTATCTTCTACCAAAGTTTTAAATGAACCTTTGTTATACAGACGACATTTGACTTAACATAGGAGGTGTTTGAGTATCTAGTTCCCGGGTTTGGGTTACACTACTATAAACGTCTACCAGGAATCCATCAATCCCAATCTTCGCTATCACTCTTACCCTAGGAGTACTATTTAGTCACGGAATATTCCTCTCTGTGATCAAACAAGGGAGAGAGAAATGTGTATTTGTGTGTGTTTGTAGTGTGAGAGACTATGTGTGTGTGTGTGTGTGTGTGTGTGGGTCTTCTCCGGTACACTCCACTCGTGTCAATCTATCGTCGGTGTATGTTACGTCGTTCTTCCGAGTATGTTTCTTGGTTTGACTAGTCCTGGAACTGAACCTGAATGGTCGGGGGGTTTAATACTCTTTTATTGAAAGATAACAATCTTTGGTGAATAAAAATATCATAAAACAAAACTATCGAACTTACCTGTTTCTGTCGTACAAATACCTTTGTTATTAAGAGACGTAACTTTGTCAAAAACAACCCAAACACCCTCCCCCACTACTCCCTCTTTCCTTGACACCTTAATACAAATAAAAAGGTTAAATCTCGTTAAAGACAACGGAAGAGGTATCAAAAAAATCATATTTAAATAAATAAAATTAACCTCCGATAATGAAATGTTATGACGTATCTAAAACGGTATGTATCTGTACTTAGGCGGAGTCCACATGTACACAAGGGGTAGGACTTGGGGGGAGGGAGGAGGGCAGGGCATGGCAGGGAGACCCAGTAGAGTCACGTGGTCGGGGTTCGTAGGACATAGTACGTAGTTTGAACCTGACCGTCAAACAAAGTGTATACTATTATATTTACAAAGTTACGGTAAGAGGGTTTAGTAGGGTGGGAACGGGAGAGGGTGTCTAAGGTTTTCTTAAAAGATATGTAGACACAGAGAAAACGACAGAGCGTATGTCCCAAGAACAATGGTAAAAAGATTTAAGGTATATATACGTAAGTCAAGTCAAGACAACGAGTCAACACAGGCTGAGAAACCCTGAGCTACTCAGTGTTGTGAGGTCCGGAGGGACAGGTAGTGGTTGATGGCCTCAAGTGAGTCTAAGTGCACGTAGTTCAGGTACTACGGTAGGTCGGTAGAGTAGGAGACAGCAGAGGAAGAGGAGGACGGGGTTTAGGGAGGGTCGTAGTCTCAGAAAAGGTTACTCAGTTGAGAAGTGTACTCCACCAGTTTCATGACCTCAAAGTCGAAATCGTAGTAAGGAAGGTTTCTTTAGGGTCCCGAGTAGAGGAAGTCTTACCTGACCAACCTAGAACGTCAGGTTCCCTGAGAGTTCTCATAAGAGGTTGTAGTGTCAAGTTTTCGTAGTTAAGAAGTCGCGAGTCGGAAGAAACGTCAGGTTGATAGTGTAGGTATGTGCTGGTGTCCTTTTTGGTATTGGAACTGATCTGCCTGGAATCAGTCGTTTCATTACAGAGACGAAAATTTATACGATAGATCCAACCAGTATTGAAAAGAAGGTTCCTCATTCGCAGAAAATTAAAGTACCGACGTCAGTGGTAGACGTCACTAAAACCTCGGGGTCTTCTATTTCAGACTGTGACAAAGGAGACAAAGGGGTGGATAAACGGTACTTCACTACCCTGGCCTACGTAACTAGAAGCAAAAGACTTACGACTCGAAATTCGGTTGAAAAAGCGAGAGGAGAAAGTGAAAGTGGTTCTCCGAAAAATCAAGGAGAAGTGAAAGACGGTATTCCCACCACAGTAGACGTATAGACTCCACTGACTATAAAGAGGGTCATGAGAACTAAGGTCGAACACAAAGAAGGTCGGGTCGCAAAGAGTACTACCTGAGACGTATCTTCAATTTATTCGTCTCACTGTTATATGTCGGAACTGCATGAGGAAAAGGATAAACCTTGGTCAGACAACAAGGTACAGGTCAAGATTAACAACGAAGGACTGGACGTATGTCTAAAGAGTTCTCCGTCCAATCCACCAGACCATAAGGGTAGAGAAAGTCTTAAAGGGTGTCAGATAACACCAGGTGTGTCAGTTTCCGAAGGTGTATCGGTTAGTTCGTCTTTATCTCAAAAAAGACCTTGAGAGAACGAAAAAGGTACTAGGTCGCCTACAACCGTTAAACTAGAGACCAAGGAGACGAAAAAGATTTTGGTCGAACTTGTAGTCCTTCAAGTGCCAAGTACATAACGACTTCGGACCGAACCTCTTAAAACTCGTAATGAAATGATCGTACACTCTACTCACTTTAACACACTATCTAACTCGTAAGAAACCGTAACGGAAAGAAACCCTAACCTTACTTTTGACTGCAAAAGGTCAGGACACCGGTGACGACTCAAAAGGTTTAAACTACTGTATAGCTTACGTCGTGAAAGTGTCGTAGTAGAAAGCCCTAAACTTTATCGAGTTGACCTTAAGGTAGTGGAGGTGATCGAAACAAGTATCACTACGAAAGATTCCGGGTGAACTGAAGTGTAAGGTTCTACAGACCGAGATCTACTCACTAGTGTGGTAGTACTAATAGACCCAGCACTTCTAGTAAAAACAAGTCAAGAAGGCACATAAGAACGGTGGAGAAGAATTATATAAGACGAAGACAATCCAGGTATGGTAAAGACAGGAAATAGCTCGGGTAGAAACGTACTTTACAAGGGAACTATAGAGATTAAAAGAACTTCTCTAGAGATAAGAAAGGGTAAGACAAGAAAATGAGATAAAGAAACGTGACTAGCGACTTCTTCCGAAAGAATAGAGAAGAACGATAAGAAACCTTGAGACGTAAGTCTACGAATATAGAAAGGAAAAGAGGAAAAGAAAAATGAAGAGGAGAAAAGTGTCGATAAAGATTCCGGAAGGATCTGTCGGTAAAACGAAAAAACGTAAAGAAAAGGTTCCCCTACCAGAACTAGGGACAGAGGACATGTTACAGTGCTTGGAGTAAGGTTCAAGTAGTCCGTGACATAGATAGTATAGATCCGGGAATTTAGATAAAGTAAAGGTGACATATCAGTATTCCCTAAATTAAATCCAGTATGGACTCACCAGATCGTCAAAAGGGATGAAAGAAGTTAAATGCAGACTTAAACCGTTATTCCTCAAGTACTAGACTCGGTGTCAGTCGAGGACCAGAACAAAAACAACTGACATATCTCGAAGAGGTAGAAACCGACGGTTCTTATATTAGTTAGACTAAAACCACAACTGGTGGACCACTACAGGTACACATCTCAGAAGAAAACACAACAACCTTCTCCCACGAACGATACTGGTCACGTAAAAGAATCGTTTTGAGATAATCCGAAACGGGACGAAGCAAGGTGTAAGGTTCCGGTTTAAGGGGACGATGAGGTCCACAAAGAACTGAAGGATGAAAACGTAAGGTCAGGGGATATTACTTTTCCTGTATAAAAGGTCCACAATCAAGATTTTCCAGAACATCCAGAAGTATCTTGACAAGTTGAAGTCGAAGAAGTCGCAATGACCAACCCCGCATCTGAACCTAATGACACTATAACTTACCAAACGGAATCTCTACTTGTCTCTAGTAAGGGTAGTATCAGTTCCTCCGGTCGTAAACCGTAGGAGTCGAAAGGTACCGGGAACCCCCCGGACTTCTAGGTGACTCATGAACCTTATGATAAATTCACCAGATGTCTGTAGTAAAGGAACGACCTTTTGTGTATGTGTAAAAGAAATTTTATTTGTTTGTAAATATATTTACTTTGGAGTCTTTTTTTATTTTAAACAGTACCGATATTGAAAAGAAGAGACCTACGATGACACACTGATTGACCCTGTTCGTCCTTAGTGAGAGTTCTATATTAGTGATTTATGGACGTACTCTCTCCTTACTATCTACGAGACCGGACCAAAGGTTTGGAGCCCGACGTCTCAAAGACGTCTACTTCTCCCTGTAACAAAGGTTATTCACAGTGACTAACTTGGTGAACCCTGTTATATTTTACAACAAGACACTACTCGAAAGACAACAGAAAAACGAGAAACGAAAGGAAAAACGTTACGGTTAAGTCCCCTCTCACACAACAAACGTCACCCACACATTCTACTTTGGTAATACTTGACTTTTAAGTTAAGTTCGACTGACGATACAACGTTATTCAATTCTCACAGTGTCTATTCAACTACGAACATTCACCTATATGGTTTCACACCCTTACTCAAGGAGATGTTTAATCTCGGATGAGTTGTGAGAGGTACCCTAGTGTTACTCAGTCTGCACTGACTCGCTGACTGTAGAAGTGAAAGAAAAAGGTTGTGAGAGTGGGAAAGTCCCAGTGAGCATTCGGACACATCAGGTTTTACGAAAGGATTTACCGTCTCTTTTAATATCGATCACTTTGTGTAGGAATTATAGGTTGGTACTCGGTTAAGGATAGTTAATTCTGTCGATGATAATTTTTATTTATTTTTGTTTCTTAATTTCTTTATTTACAACCGTTCCTATACCTCTTTAACCTTAGGAAATGTGACAACCTCCTTCACATTTACCACGTTGACGATACCTTTTATCATACCTTTACGTAGTTTTCAACTTATATCTTAATGGTCTACTACGTTATTAATGTGAGAAACCATATAAGTTTTCTTATCTCGTGTGAAACAATCATCGTCGCAATAAATGGTATCAAGTTCCCATCTTCCATTGGGGATGACAGGTAATCATCTGTCTACTTACCTATTTCTTTTGTATGTTATCTTACAATATAGGTCGGAATCTTTCCTTCCCTTAAGACTGTAGATGATGCACTTACTTTGAACCCCTGTAATGCGATTCACTTTATTCGATTCACTTTATTCGGTTAGTGTTTTTGTCTATCACATACTCTTATTAATTCGAGTCTCTCTACCTTTCATCTTCTCACCAACTGTCCTCGACCACTCTCTCTGCCCCTCAACAAATTACCCAAAGTCTAAACGTTCTACTCTTAAGACCTCTAATGAACGTGTGGTTACACTTACATGAGTTGTGATGACTTGACATGTGAGTTCTCTATCAATTCTACCATGCAACATACAATACTCGTAAAGTGGTGTTAAAAAATTTAATTTTTTTTTTAAAAATACTCTAGTACCTCATACAACGGGTACTTTGTAGTGGGTCGTGAACACTTCCACCTTTTGGTAAAAAGTCATAACGTTTCGACTCCCCAGGAGGAGTTTGGTTGTGGGAGAGAGGAGGAGTAGGAGGTAAAAGTAGTAGAGGAAGCCAGAACCAGGTAAGTGGCGGTTCGGATAATGGACGTTTAGAACGACTAAACGGACAAGAAAAGGAAGAGACGACAGAGACAGGAGAGTATGGTAGACGGAGGATTGAGTAGACGGGCTGAGATCAAAAGAGAAGGGAGGTTAAGAAAGTTACACGGTGAAGGTAAGTTCATAAAGATGTTCTGTGGAAACACGTACAGTGATCAGACGGGTTATTTTTATTAAAACAACAAAAACTCAACGAATCAACATTGACTGAGAAAACGTTGAGGAGACAGGTACCCTAAAGGGTCCGTTCTTATGACCTCACCCAACAGTAAAGAAAGAGGTCCCCTAGAAGGTTGGGCCCCTAACTTGGACACAAAGGACGTAACTCCCGTCTGAGAAACAGTGACTCGGTGGACCCTTCAGGATTGTTAATGGGGACTTAAAAACGTAACACGGACTGAAGTTACGACAAATCATAATTTGATGGTGGGAAGACCGTTTGGTCCAAGAGACATCGAAAAAATGTGTTCGAAAGTGGAAATCAGGTCGGTCTGAGAGGTTAGTGGGGAGACACGGAGTGTGATTTAGAGGAGTAGAAATTTACGTCATCTTAGGACTAAGATAGACTCTCGTCGGACCTTCAAGGTACCGGACACGAAAAGACAGTAGGTAGACTCGGGACGTGGGTCCCCTTCTGTGTTCTCGGTGACTCAATCTTCGCTCGGACGAAAATAGACGAAGAGTTGTGTCGGGGTACCAAGAGGCGAACAGTGACGTCTCCGTTTTTTAGGAACACAAACCGACATCGAATACTTTCTTTACTTTATATTAGTACCTTAACCACTTTGACCCTCGAATGTTTTTAGTTCCGAGATAATCTGGAAGGAAGAGAAGAGGTGTCCAAGTAAGAAAAGAGTAAATTCTTCGGAGGGGACCAATGAGACTCCGAATCCCAAGAGACGGAAAAGAGACAAGACCACTGTTCTCTTCTTTGAGAAATAGGGATCTGTAAACCGTGTCCAAATATAAGATAGACTATAACAAGGAATTAAATGGCTAAACATACTAGGAAAGAACAGGTAGGAAAGAACCCCCGAAGGGACCACCGAGTCTCCAATTTCCCAGACGGACGTTACGTCCTCTGCATCCAAGTTAAGGACCCAGCCCTTCTATGAGACCTCTTCCTTTACCGTTGGGTGAGACCATAAGAACGGACCTCTTGGGGTACCTACCTCCTCGGACCACCCGATGTCAGGTGCCCCAGCGTTTCTCAGCCTGTGCTGACTCGATGAATCGAAAGTGAAAGTGCAGGTTGTTCCACCTACCTTTCTAATCCATGGTGCTGAAGATACAGAGAACTAAAGTATTGTAGTCAAGTCAAGTCAACTAGTCAACACAGGTTGAGAAACGCTGGGGTACTTAGCGTCGTGCGGTCCGGAGGGACAGGTAGTGGTTGAGGGCCTCAAGTGAGTCTGAGCGTAAGTAGCTCAGTCACTACGGTAGGTCGGTAGAGTAGGAACCAGCAGGCGAAGAAGAAGACGGGAGTTAGGGAGGGTCGTAGTCAGAAAAGGTTACTCAATTGAGAAGCGTACTCCACCGGTTTCATGACCAAAGTCGAAATCGTAGTAAGGAAGGTTTCTTTAGGGTCCCAACTAGAGGAAGTCTTACCTGACCAACCTAGAGGAACGTGAGGTTCCCTGAGAGTTCTCCGAAGAGATTGTGGTGTCAAGTTTTCGTAGTCAAGAAGTCGTGAGTCGGAAGAAGTGTCAGGTTAAGAGTGTAGGTATGTACTGATGTCCTTTTTGGTATCGGAACTGATCTGCCTGGAATCAGCCGTTTCATTACAGAGACGAAAACTTATATGATAGATCCAACGAGTATTGAAAAGAAGGTTCCTAACGACAAAAAGAAAGACCGGAAGAGGTATTAGATCCCGTAGGTCGTTAATTGACTCTTAAGTGGTCTGTGAAATTAATATAGAACGTCTCCAAAACCTATCCTCCACTTTTTGTGTTGAAGCCAATGTGTATCACTTGGATTTACTGTATTTACTCTCCTAGTCATTTTGAAAACTACATTTGACACTCCGGGTTTCGTCCCGCCTCAAACGTAGGGACACCTAAGACCTAATTACTACCTATTGGTCTGATAGGACGTATACCAAACACTCCTATGTCACTCCCTAAACAGACGAAACATGTCACTAAAACTTATATTTAAAATGGTACATCAAAAGATACTTTATTGATCCCCGAAATTATATTACCGACGTCCCCTCACCATCACAATCATAGATTGTGACAAACATGTATTACGTAATTGTATGCACCAAGTCACTTGNACCGGTTTCATGACCAAAGTCGAAATCGTAGTAAGGAAGGTTTCTTTAGGGTCCCAACTAGAGGAAGTCTTACCTGACCAACCTAGAGGAACGTGAGGTTCCCTGAGAGTTCTCCGAAGAGGTTGTGGTGTCAAGTTTTCGTAGTCAAGAAGTCGTGAGTCGGAAGAAGTGTCAGGTTAAGAGTGTAGGTATGTACTGACGTCCTTTTTGGTATCGGAACTGATCTGCCTGGAATCAGCCGTTTCATTACAGAGACGAAAACTTATATGATAGATCCAACGAGTATTGAAAAGAAGGTTCCTAACGACAAAAAGAAAGACCGGAAGAGGTATTAGATCCCGTAGGTCGTTAATTGACTCTTAAGTGGTCTGTGAAATTAATATAGAACGTCTCCAAAACCTATCCTCCACTTTTTGTGTTGAAGCCAATGTGTATCACTTGGATTTACTGTATTTACTCTCCTAGTCATTTTGAAAACTACATTTGACACTCCGGGTTTCGTCCCGCCTCAAACGTAGGGACACCTAAGACCTAATTACTACCTATTGGTCTGATAGGACGTATACCAAACACTCCTATGTCACTCCCTAAACAGACGAAACATGTCACTAAAACTTATATTTAAAATGGTACATCAAAAGATACTTTATTGATCCCCGAAATTATATTACCGACGTCCCCTCACCATCACAATCATAGATTGTAACAAACATGTATTACGTAATTGTATGCACCAAGTCACTTGTCCTTTTCATCGTTCAGGAACGTAAAGTGTCGAACTGTACTAGTACTAAACAGTCGTAGCTAGTCCTAATATACTTAATTGTACTTAATACGAATCATTTAATGTATAAAATAAAATTTACTGTTTGTACCAATTACGTCAACCCTTTTACAAGACTAGAGTAAATATAAATTGACATTTTACCGAACTGAAGATGAACCATATCCCTACAACCTTTTAATTGATTCATCTTTAGAAAACATATTTAGGGACGTACTTCATGTAATCAACTTAAGTTCACTGGTATTTCTCCTCAATAATTGGTGTTGAACAATCCTAACTCAAAAATTTTTCGATAAAGTCGTAACCAATATATATATATATGTATACAGTAGTTCCCGAGAAGGGTCCCTTTCCAAATAGAAAGGTAAAGAATTTGAAATCCTCTTTCTCAAGTCAACTCAACTAGTTTCAAAACCCCTCCCCTCTCATAAACTGATCCTCTATGTAATTCCTTTAAAAATTCCACTTCCTTACCAAGACGTACAATGGTTCCCCCAATAACAAATTGAGAGACGTTAATGGTATTTAAGTATCTTGACGTATAACGTTTCTGATTTAAAACACATATATATATATATGTGTGTACTTATCTTTTCAATCACTCTAACAGTCTGTTACGGTCCTTTTTTAACCTACGTTTACATAAATTGACATAATACTTACATACTGTATTAGTGTGAATTCTACCCTCTAAATAACAGTACTCATTGAAACCTTTTACTAAGACACTAATCAGTAACATTTTAATCTCTGTTTTCCTTGACTTATATTTGAAACGTAAGACCAAATATTTAGACAAAGAGTGTCACCAGGTTCAGTCAAGACTTTCCGACATGTACGTATAACCACAACTTGTTCATTAATTTACCGAACAATCATCACCCCGGTCCAAAAAGTGACGACTTCTTTTTGAACTGTTTATTCGAACGTTTACTCTATTCGTACGACAACTCCGTCCTCGGAATGTTTATTTGTACGTTAAATCTGGCACGAGGACCATCGACAAGGGACCTTTTATCAGGAGTTGTTACCCTAAAAGGGAACATCTCTCTCTCAAACCCTCTAAACACTCAAAAAAAAAAAAAAGGGAGAGGGTTCTAGAAGTAAACTTTCGGACCCTCTTGGACTTCTTCTAAAGTACGGTAGAGGTACTCTTTCATGGTGACCCTGAGTAAATAGAGCGTAAGGAAAGACTCAACAGTGTTCTCTGCCTAGACACTCGTGAACCCCTGACTTGGAGACATTTATTTCGTTTACATAATGATGTCAATAAATCTTTGAACACCTTGTCTAATACTGTTTTTAATACTGTTTACTACTAGTAACTTTGGAACTTAGGGGTTTGTGTAGTTATTTTAATTGGAGTAAAGTTATTGTGTAAAATTTAGTCTGGGTGTGTCGTTAAAATACAAAAGGAATTATCATAATGATTTCTTTTCAATATGTATTGTCAAACTTTTAGTGTTGACAAAAGGTTCGTTACGATCAATGGATCTCGAGTTTTAAAAGTTCTCTATTCGAAAGAATCTATAAGGGACCAGTAGGTCACCAATCCCGAGACCGAAGAGTGACGACTCGTGGACTCAAGTTAGAAACAAGTCCCTTGATTTTAGAGTGTTCGGTACACCGGTTTTTGGTTGTTTATTCTCTTTTTTTTTAATTTCGAAGAAAAAGTTTAAGTCCAAAACGGCAAAAGTCTGACCATCTTCAGGACCATCTTAAATGTGGGAGTACTTACTCTGATGTAACTTTTTTTAAATATTAACCTTCTTGTCGACCTGTAATTATAACACTTCACTTCACTTCAGTGAGTCAGCACAGGTCGAGAAACGCTGGGGTACCTGACATCTGATGGTCCGAGGAGACAGGTACCCTAAAAGGTCCGTTGTCAGGACCTCACCTAAAGGTAAAGGAAGAGGTCCCCTAGAAGGGTTGGGTCCCCAGCTTGAGCCCAGAGGACGTAACATCTGTCTACGAAATGGCAGACTCGGTGGTGACCCCCTTTAAATGTTGTCGAGTATTTATCGTGAACACTCTCTAAAGGGAACAGTTTTATCTTAAGGATACTACGAATACTTTTCTAACCTTGAGTTTCTTGATGGTTCGTCGTACCCTGGTATCTGCTAAAAATCAGAGTGTCGAAAGTCTCTCACGATACTTTCGTTGAACCAGAACACCGTGACTGAGTTCCACAAAGATTCACCGGTCTTCCTTCTATCGACCTTTTACACAATTCTCCCTGTTGACCAGTCTCGAAACCAAGATGGTGGGGTGAGGTGGTCTGATTAAGATCAATAATAGTAAATAACCTCGAAGGGTCCACCACGGTCACCATTTCTTGGGTGGACGGCGACGTCCTCTACATCCCTACGTCCAGACTAGGGACCCACCCCTCCCAGGGGGTCTCCTCCCGTACTGTTGGGTGAGGTCATAAGAACCGAACTCTCAGGGTTCCTGTCTCCTTGGACCACCGAACGTCAGGTGTCCCAGCGTTTCCCGGTCTGTACTGAATCGTGGGTACGTGTGTGACTATAATAATAATTATTGTAATTTTTTTTTTTTTTGAGATTGGTTTTATTAAGATGTTTTTTATTTTAGTACATAGATTATGTTGGGTTAGTAGATGGTCACTCTTTCGAGTGTAGAATTTGTCCTTTATTTCAATCACCAAGATAGTCCTCAGTTTGAGTACGGAGGACTATAGGTGTAGGTAAGTTAATCGAAAGAAAAAGGTCTTCTTTTCTTTCTTTTACTTCCGTCAGTCAGTACAGACTGAGAAACTCTGGGGTAACTGATATCGGATGGTTCGAGGAGATAGGTACCCTAAGAGGTCTGTTCTTATAATTTCACCCAAAGGTAAGGGAAGAGGTCCCGTAAAAGGACTGGGTCCCTAAATTGGACACAGAGGACAAAAGGTCTGTTTAAGAAATGGTAGACTCGATGGTCCCTTCCGGGGTCTTCTTTTTTCTGGGTCTTAAAGTACCGATTCTCGTTTGATCTAAACTGTTGTATCGGATTTATTAAGAAGTCTGAAAATGAAAAAGTTTCAAAACAAAAGATTGAAGACTCGGGAAAAACACTATTCTTCTCCACGATCTTCGTGGAGGAGAATTCATCCGACTCTTTTCAACTACTGACAATTTGTTAAAATTACAAAGGTATACCGTAGACCAGGGTAGTGAAGTGCCCTTTATCTACCCCTTTGTCACCTTTGTCACAGTCTGAAGTAAAAACCCCCCGAGGTTTTAGTGACGTCTACCACTGACGTCGGTACTTTAATTTTCTGCGAATGAGGAACCTTCTTTTCAATACTGGTTGGATCTATCGTATAAGTTTTCGTCTCTGCAATGAAACGGCTGATTCCATGTAGATCAGTTCCGATACCAAAAGAGACATCAGTACATACCTACACTGTCAACCTGACACTTCTTCCGACTCACGGCTTCTTAACTACGAAAACTTGACACCACAACCTCTTCTGAGAACTCTCAGGGAACCTGACGTTCCTCTAGGTTGGTCAGGTAAGACTTCCTCTAGTTGGGACCCTAAAGAAACCTTCCTTACTACGATTTCGACTTTGAGGTCATGAAACCGGTCGAGTACGCTTCTCAACTGAGTAACCTTTTCTAAGACTACGACCATCCCTAAACCCCGTCCTCCTCTTCCCCTGCTGTCTCCTACTCTAATGACCTACCGTAGTGACTGAGTTACCTGCACTCAGACTCACTTGAGGTCCTCAACCACTACCTGTCCCTCCGGACCGCACGACGTTAAGTACCCCAGTGTTTCTCAGCCTGTACTGACTCACTGACTTAACTTGACTATATACTGATAGTTCTCCTGAAAAGAAAGACCTTTTAACGTGTTTATTATATAACGTTTTTTAATATTATGGTAGAATTAAACCCAAGGGGGTTTTACTCTGTGACTTAGTTACTAACCACATTTACACTAAACAATTCTTAAAAAGGGTGCTTATCGATAACCTAACTTACCCTTCACCGTGGATCATTTTTTCATTCGGTTCGTTCCTATATCATAGTTTCAGAGGTACTATCCTTAAAACCAATCTAAGGTACCTTCTCAGGACCTCTCTCCATCGAGTTCAACTAGACTCACCCGTTTCCTCGAACTTATATTTGTCGACTGTGACTTGTTGGGTATTGGGTATTTACATACCTAATTAGACACATATTGAATAGTAACCGGATGACATAGTTACTAAGGAGGGGGGTAGTAACCTAAGTTTGTTAGTCTCTGGAACATCATGATATTATAAATGATTATCTGTTAATAAGTACGTATCCATCTGGACACGTTAAGTTTGAACGTCACAGGTTCCCGGTGGACATATGAGGACACGAGTATATTTAGTAACGATTCCCCATCAGGGACACCCTACATTTAAAGGTCAACGAAGACAGGATGGACCGGGTGTTCGTATTGTCGAAGTCCTTTGGACTACGTCAAGAGGTTATTTCTTTACATCCGTGAATGACAATTCGTTCTTCTCGGTGGTCTTCGACTTATATCTATGCTATTTCTCTAGTAAACTCCGTTACCGATAGTTTCGCCTCGGGACCTGTTCGTTGTAGTTCTGTTGAATCATAACCAAACGTTTGTACTCTCAAAGGGTCCACTCTAGACTTTGATCTGTTCGTATGTGCTTCCCACCCCTTTGTTTTCTTTCTTCGTCTAGTAGGGTATAACCAGTCACCGTTGAAATTTATCGTTCCCTTATATGGATACCTCAGAACCGAACCCACCGATATTCTACTCATTTAGAGACGTTTCGGAGGGACCTGAGGATTTTCAAGTCCATCATCTGAATGCCCAAGTGAGTGTAGATGGTACCTCTTCTGTTACCGTTGGGTGAGGTCATGAGAACGGACCTTTTAGGGTGCCTGTCTCCTCGGACCATCCGACGTCAGGTACCCTAGTGATTCTCAACCTGTTGTTGACTCGTTGAAGTGAAAGTGAAAAGTGAAAGGACGTAACCTCTTCCTTTACCGTTGGGTGAGGTCACAAGAACGGACCTCTTAGGGTCCCTACCCCCTCGGACCACCCGACGGTAGATACCCCAGGGAGTCGTAGCCTGTTCCGACTTGGTTGAGTCGTCGTCGTCGTCGTCCGGATGGTAGGTCTACCGAAGTTGTGGAATCCGACAGGTCCGATGTTGGAACTGTTTCCGAGGACGGCTCCTTCGTTGTCCGTCTTTTCACGTGAGGTTTCCGTACCTCCGTCCCTAGTCATCACTCCTGGACGACTAACAGNTACCGTTGGGTGAGGTCATGAGAACGGACCTTTTAGGGTGCCTGTCTCCTCGGACCATCCGACGTCAGGTACCCTAGTGATTCTCAACCTGTTGTTGACTCGTTGAAGTGAAAGTGAAAAGTGAAAGGACGTAACCTCTTCCTTTACCGTTGGGTGAGGTCACAAGAACGGACTTCTTAGGGTCCCTACCCCCTCGGACTACCCGATGGTAGATACCCCAGCGAGTCGTAGCCTGTTCCGACTTCGTTGAGTCGTAGTCGTCGTCGTCCGGATGGTAGGTCTACCAAAGTTGTGGAATCCGACAGGTCCGATGTTGGAACTGTTTCCGAGGACGGCTCCTTCGTTGTCCGTCTTTTCACGTGAGGTTTCCGTACCTCCGTCCCTAGTCATCACTCCTGGACGACTAACAGGTCCAGGGCGAGTTCTCAGTCGGTTTGCAGTGTAGGAGAGTCATTGGAGTAAGTTGTGAACCTTTGATATTCATCGACAAATTTTAAGGAAAAAAAAAAAAGAACGAGACATAGTCTCGATGACTGAGAATTTGAGACCTTCAAACTAGGTCGTTATGCACAAGATTGTTCGGGACGTCTACAGTAATTCATCTTTCCATGATTGATGTGGTTAGTTTTCCGTATATATAAATCAATGAAATTTTTCCGTTTTAGGTTGATGACCGACAGATCAAGTCAAGTCAAGTCAAGTCAGCGAGTCAGGACAGGCTGAGAAACGCTGGGGCACTTAGCGTCGTACGGTCCGGAGGGACAGGTAGTGGTTGAGGGCCTCAAGTGAGTCTAAGTGCAAGTAGCTCAGTCACTACATTTTCTCTGTTTTAAAAATGAGGCAAAAACGGCGACGGTTACGTCTCCTGTACCCAAGTTAGCGACCAGGCCCTTCTAAGGTATACGGAGTTCCGTTGATACAGACACGTGACGTCGTGACTCTGGCGCGAGTTCTCGGTCTTGAGACATGGTTCTCTTGAGTGGTATCACTCTTCGGACCCATGACATCGATCTCTCATCATGGTGAGTGGTTTCGATCTCTTTTAGTCGAGTGTCGTTGCTTTTACTGTCTTTTACTAAGGTACGTTTATCATTGATATTCTCTCAACTTTAACATATAATTTCAGTATCTTTTTATCCTGATGTCATTTGTTTCTACCGTGGGGTGAGGTCACGAGAACGGACCTTTTAGGGTACCTGCCTCCTCGGACCATCCGACGTCAGGTACCCCAGGGACTCCCAGCCTGTGTCGACTCGCTGAAGTGAAAATGAAAAGTGAAAGTACGTAACCTCTTCCTTTACCGTTGTGTGAGGTTACAAGAACGGACCTCTTAGGGTCCCTGTCACCTCAGACCACCCGACGGGAGATACCCCAACGTGTCTCAGCCTGTGCTGACTTCACTGAATCGTCAATCGTTTGTTTCTACCCAAAAATTATTATTGTCCTTTTGTGTCGTTTAAATCGTTAATATTTAAGTACTTGTTCACTGTGTCAGTGGAGTTCTAAATACTTTATCCCTCACTGTCTACACTCGTCTTTTCGTATTAAGTCGACCCCTAAATTACCGGGAATTACCTTTTTTTTATTTCCCTTTTAGTCGTTCAGATATCCTCTGAAAAGTTCACCGATCTCCATTTCTTAGACGGACGATTCCGTCTTCTGTGTTCTCCTCCTTTACCGTTGGGTGAGGTCATGAGAACGGACCTTTTAAGGTACCTGTCTCCTTGTGCTACCCGATGGCAGGTACCCCGGTGTCCCTCAGTCTGTGCTCACCAGTTCTTGCATCCTTCGAAATCATTGTGGTAAGGGGTCAGACTGGACCTACTTCAGATGTCAAGAACCTTTTGTTAAAGACTCCCGTCTGAAAGAGTCGTAACTTTGAATCACAAATCCTGACATATTGACAAAACACACACTACTTAAAAAGTACGGGTGACGTCAAATACATCGTCGTAGATGTCGGAACCTCTCCCTCTACCGTTAGGTGAGGTTATAAGAACGGACCTCTTAGGGTACCTGCCTCTTCGGACCGTCCAACACCGGGTGCCCCAGTGTTTCTCAGCCTGTGTTGACCCACTGATTGTTTGTGTGGGTGTGGGAACTAACAGATGTATCGTTCCTATAAGTAAATGTGGTGGAGCAGTACCACTTTTAGTTATTATAAAGGTCTGTAACGGTTTATCGGGGATCCTCTTTTTAGTTAAGTCTAACTTTAGTGACTAAATGTCAACAGAGAATCGTAAATTAACCCTTATATAATGTTTTCGTGAGATTCTATGTAATAATTTCGTAAGAATATTAAAATTTGACCCATAATTTCCCTTGAGTCAAAACAGATGGAAACCGAATATGGATCAATACAATTATAGTGTACTTTACTTAAAAATATTTATATATTTATATGAAAATACAGATTTATATATATACGTATATATTTTAAACTCTCTACCGTACATTCAAGGATACTATGAAAGATGTATATTTAATACTAAGATTCAGTTCAAATTAATGTTTCTTAAGTCTCTTACTTAAATAATGTCAAACTTCTTTAGAAATAACTTGTGGTTTATTCCAGTTCAGTAAACTGATCAAAAAGTATCAGTTGAATTTTTTTTTTTACGTGGTACTTTCAGGTGTAACTAAAAAAACTTAGTTAAAAAAAAAAAAAAAAAAATGAAACGTCATAACATAACCAAAACGGTATGTAGTTGTACTTAGGTGGTGTCCATATGTGCACAAGAGGTAGGACTTTGGGGGGGAGGAGGGAGGGGTATGGTAGGGAGACCCAACAGGGTCACGTGGTCGGGGTTCGTAGGTCATAGTACGTAGCTTGGACCTGACCGTTAAACAAAGTATATACTATAATATGTACAAAGTCACGGTAAGAGGGTTTAGTAGGGTGGTAGCTTAGTAAAAATTTACACTTGTGTCTTCAGACCAAAAATAGCCACTACTAAAAAAAGTCCCGTAAAAATTGTAGGAATAAAGACTCCGACATCTAATTTCCCAAATTGTACCCTTACTAGTGACATATCTTCTGTCTCCGGTAGAATAGACACAGTTCTCTTACGACTCTTGAACCGACATTCATGTATTTCTACTCCCAGGGCATCTTATACCACTGACGGTCGTACACCCTCGACGTACACCTCTTCCGAAACGCAGAAGGGAGTCGACTCGAGTAAGAGTCCTACCATCTTTATTATTTGTACATCCTCTATTTCTGTTAGTCTTGTCTCCTCTACTTTCATTGTGGTCGTGTCCGGTTTTAGGTGTCGACAAACCTTGTACATAGACTCGTTCACTCGGACTCTTCTCCGTACAGTAGCGTCATCTTTACCAACTACCATAAGCTCACCGTTATCCTCTCTGCTTTTCACTTCTACCACACTTTGTCACGGTAGTTTTTCGACATCGACATCCCCTGTCGATGTTCGACTTATGTCTAAGGAGCCCTGTAACTCCGGTATATCTCCTCCCCCAATGTTTACCGGTGCATAGCTAGTATCCGGTACCTTCGGTCATCGTTCGTGAGTCTATGGTACTTCCACTCCTTTGTCGGATTGACCTGTCGTGTACTCAACTTTCTCTATTGTAAAACGAACATGTTCTTTAAAGGTTCGTAAAACCCACATTACTGTCTTCGTATTGTCTTTAGTTGTTTCCGGTCCAATGATTCCTTCTTCATGTAACCGCACACCTCAGAACTCAGACAAGACTACTGATCCTAGTCTGGGTCCAACGGACGATGACACTTCTCCATCTACCTATTCTTGTCGTGTTTCTCCCCGTAGACGTTGAGGAGAACTAGGCACTCCGGGTGTTCTTATTTGAGGAAATGGACTCACGTCAACTAGACACTGTATAGAGAAGGTCTCCAGACGTACCCCTTCATCTTTTGTTCTCAATTTAAGTTCAATGGTAATACATTCACCATGAAAATACGAAACTATAGAACATTCCTCTAAATTACGATTGTACATCAATCGTATGTCCCTAAGACCTTTACCCTATCTCTCATCTTTGTCTATTTGCACCCTTTCCGTATCGAGAGGACAGAGCCTAAGTAATAAATGTGTTTCTTCCCTCGACACCTTGTCGGACCAAAGACAACTTTCAAGGACTTGTAATTCGATAGACGTTGAAATTAGACTGAATAATTTTACAAACCGGCAAGAAATTTCAGAAACCACTTAAGTAATGTCATAACGAAGACGAAATACAAACACACAAACAAACAAACAGACAGAAAACCGGAACTCAGTTCACTATAGAATTAATTAGACAAGATAAAATAAAATAGGTCAATAACGAGTCTGAGAGTCAGTACAGGTTTAGAAACACTAGTCACCTGACACACGTCGAACGGTGGGAGGAGATAGGTACGCTAAGAGGGTCGCTCTTATGACCTCCCCCAACGATAAGGGAGGAGGTCCCCTAGAAGGGTCGGGTCCCTGTCTTGGGCGAAGAGAACTCAGAGGACGTAACCGTTCGTCTAAGGAACGGTGATCACGGTAGACCCCTGGGCATGGGGACGTGACTTTCCGTTTCAGATTTGGTGACCTTCAGGTATCGATAAAAAGAAAATAACTCTTTGACAATCGTAATTATCGTATTTCCTTTATAAGATGACACCATGAACAGAAGCTACATAGACTGTAACATGGACACTCCTGTCTTGAGGTGTAATAAGGTTCCGTCCGTCTTTGTATCAAGACGTAAAAGACAAAAGGAAATTATTAAATAGTGCTTTTCCAGTGATAGTTAATATCTGATAGAAGAATCAATACAATTATTACGTTTATGACTTCTATCCATTCACACCTTCGATGTTACTCCTCAAGTAAATGAAGTAAACAAAATAGTTTTGAAATTTGGATTTTAGTATAGTAATACGAGTGAGACGTATACTCCTTTTCCTCTAGTTTTGTTCGTAGGGTTTGTTTTAGCCGTCCGACCAGACTTATACTAATCAACAAAAAGTTTACACACTCAAAGACTGAAGTCAGGTGTAGAAGAATACGATAGTGACATAGAATAATCAAGGTAATTTCTTCGTTTAATAAAGGTCTAAAAAAAACGATATTATAACGTATAAAAATAGAGATTTCGTCCTTAAATGTACTAGTTTTCTCTACTTTTATTAAACGTGAATTTTTTTGTTTACATTAAAAACTTATTTATTTTTTTTTCTTTTTCTCTGTTACAAAAACAAGTATCTTGACGGGTCTGGTTCGGTGAAGGGATCTGTTGATCGAAAGTCTGAGTTTGAAAAACTGATGTTTAGTGTCTTTATTTATGGAAAATGCACTACCACATCTGATTATTTATGTAGGTCTTATGATGAGACTAATGGACCGTAGTGAATGGAACGCACCAGATAACACAACATTACATTAGACAAGATAAAATAAAACAGGTTTAATATGTCCGGTTCTGAGATTTTGAACTCAAGTAATATATCTCCGGTAATGTTCGTGTTATAGTTTTTGATATTAGATCGGGTAAGGGGTGGTAGTGGTAAAAGTGTTTGTGTCTATTTGTTGAATAGCTATCTGTCGATATCGGTTCTGACACGTGGAGGATAGGAATTGTAAACAGAACTAATACAGATTTCCTGAAGGGACCACCGAGTCTGCCAATTCGTAGACGGATGTTACAAACCTCTGGACCCAAGTTGGGAACCCAGTCTTCTAGAGGACCTCTTCCCTTGCCGTTAGGTGAGGCCATAAGACCGGACCTTTTAGGGCACCTGGCTCTCCGGACCACCCGATGTCAGGTACCTCAACGTTTCTCAACCTGTGTTGAGTCGTTGAAGTGAAAGTCCCGAAAAGTACAGATTTACGACGAAGAAATCCTCGGATAAAGTCAAGTGAGTAAGGGAGTAAGTTCTTATATACAACTCTTAATAATTAAAGGTTTATGATGAATCTCAGACTTTCTTTTCTGTCGTCTGATCTAGTCTTTCTTTTTTGTTGTTTTTTCGAGACAAGTGTACAAGAAATAAAAAGACCAGAGGAGGAGAGTCAGGAGAAAGAGGTGAAGATTTTGTGTTTTGAAACTGTAAATATGTATCTATAGTAAAACGACATATAGTTTTTATTCCATACTTAATATAAAATTTTATATACACTGGGAAGTATTAACACAGAATAATAAGACTAAGGTAAGTTGAGAGGGTTGGTTATTCCCTACGGGTGACCAGAGAAACAGTTATTTTTGTACTGAACGAAACGAAGAGAAGGTGACAGACGGTAAGAATCATGTGAAGGGACGTTCTTTTTACGTATTTCCCTTTTGATAAATGAAAATTCCTGGTAAGTTAATAGTGGAGAAGAAACTTCAACGAAGGGTTCAAACGAATTGTATCAAGTATAAACACAACATTTTAGTCAAGTCTGTATGAGGTAAATATATAAGAGAGTGTAAATATTTTGGTTTACAAAAGTACTGAGACAGGAACTATCTCAAAGGTATGAAATACAAACTGTCGGAACAAGAGTCACGAAAACAAAAACAATAAAAAATTTTAATAAAAAATCACTTCAGAGAAGATTTACAATCCATTTCACAATCAGAGAGTCAACACAGGTCGAGACACGCTGGGGCTCCTGCCATCGGATGGTCTGAGGAGACAAGTACCTAAAGAGTCAGTTCCTATGACCTCACCTAACGGTAAAGGAGGAGATCTCCTCGAAGGACTGGTTCTCTATTTAGTTTGAGTCTAGAGGACGTAACCGTCCGTGTAAGAAAATGGTGACTCGGTGGTCCCATTACCCTTTAATTTAGAATAGACCCAATTAATTTCTAAGTATAGTACGATTAACGTAAATTGGTAAAGTAGAGGAATAAGAATTAAATATCAGAAGTAAAACCACCGATAGAGATTCGTATATTACTACTGTAAATAGACTATATTAGGAGGGTTTCATCTTTCGTATCAAAACTTTATCTAAAGTTACACCAGGTAGTATACGGACGAAAAAAGTTAGAGAAGTATCTCAGATTTGACATTAAAAGTAAAAATGTTTTCTTATGTAAACTTAGTCAAGATTACTCCACCTACTTTGACCTCGGATAATATGTCTCACTTCGTTCGGTCTTTCTTTGTATGGTTATGTCATATGATTACGTACATATACCTTAAATCTTTCTACGATTGCTACTGGGACATACGCTCTGTCGTTTTCTCTGTGTCTACATGTCTTGTCAGAAAACCTGAGACACCCTCTCCCGCTCCCACTCTACTAAACCCTCTTACCGCACCTTTGTACATATTATAGTATACACTTTACTTAGTGGTCAGGTTCAAGTTACGTACTATGACCTACGAACCCCGACCACGTGACTCTTCTGGGTCTCCCTACCATGTCCCTCCCTCCTCCCTCGCCCCAAGTCCTGCCCCTTGTGCACATGTGGATACCACCTACGTACTACTACATACCGTTTTGGTTATGTTATAATATTTCATTAATTGGAGGTTAATTTTATTTATTCAAAAATAAAATTTTTTATTATTTACATATGTGTATATATTCTCGTTGTGTTCAGTAATTAAACGTTAAACTTACGTAATTTTGTAGAAATGACTGAGGTGTAATAACTTGTAGAAAGACACAAAACTCCCCTGTAGTTTATTTACAGTCTGAAGTCTATAGTCCCTCATTTTTGTCCTTCTCTCGTTAGTTCTGATAAACCTTATCACTCCACGACATATTATTGGATAATCTCGAGTCACGACATGTAGTCTTTGCGTATACTCTCCTCGGGACTTTTGACCTTCTGAAACTCCTCCCCTGGCAATTCCCTTCTAAAGGGACCTATACGTACAGTTTTAATTGTACCTTTCTAAATTCTGTTCCCTTCAAAGTTCGTCTCTTATACAATTTTTCGTTGATCTGCCAAGTCAAGTCAAGTAAAGTCAGTGAGTCAGTACAGGTTGAGAGACGCTGGGGTACCTGACGTCGTGCTGTCCGGAGGGACAGGTAGTGGTTATGGGTCTCAAATGAGTTTGAGTACAGGTAGGTCAGCCACTACGGTAGGTTGGTTGAGTAGGAGACAACAGGGGAAGAGGAGGACGGAAGTTAGAAAGGGTCGTAGTCCCAGAAAAGATAAGAAAAGAAAAAAATGAAATGTTATAACACAGAAAAATTTGCTCAGTCAAAAAAAAACGTAGTCCACCGGTTTCATAACCTCAAAGTCGAAGTTGTAGTCAGGAAGGTTACTTATAAGTCCTGACTAAAGGAAATCCTACCTGACCAACCTAGAGGCACGTCAGGTTCCCTGTTCTCAGAAGAGGTTGTGGTGTCTAGTTTTCGTAGTTAGGAAGTCGTGAGTCGAATCCTCGAATCCGTGACTCGTTGATCAATTCATGTACGTATTAAAGATATTTAAGATCTGTATACGTATGTAGTACGAATAAGTTGAAATGAAAGATCTGAACCAAGACAGAAATTAATCAATGTACTCGAACCCTTTGGGTGAACTTGTAAAACCTCAAGTTAAATAAGTATATATATACAACTTGGTCAGTTAGAATTTCCTTTAGTTGGGACTTATAAGTAACCTTCCTGACTACGACTTCGATTTCGAGACTATAAAACCGGTGGACTACGCTTCTCGACTGAACAACCCTTTTCGGGACTACGACCCTTTCTAACTTCCGTCCTCATCTTCTCCTACTGTCTACGGCTCTATAAATCTATCGTAGTGGTTGAGTCACCTGTACTTAACTCGTTTGAGGTCCTCTATCACTTCCTATCCCCCCTGGAACGTACGACGTCAGGTACCCCAGTGCTTCTCAGTGAGTGGTGAATCACTCACTTTTTGATTGTTGTTGTTATATATAAAGTTTTCCGTGGTCTGATCCAATAGTCTCTTCCGTTACCGTTGGGTGAGGTCATGAGAGCGGACCTCTTAGGGTCCCTACCCCCTCGGACCACCCGACGACAGATACCCCAGCGTGTCTCAGCCTGTACTGACTTCTCTCAATTGTCGTCGTCGTCGTCGTCTGGTCCAATAGAGAGGTGAAGGAAGATTAATAAATTGACAAATGAACTTTTTGATCTACAAAAACTATGAAAACGGTTTTGATTATATTTATGTCTATTTCGTGATAGAAATCGAATGTTTTACATAAAGTTTAACGAAATGAGATCGCGTGACATAATCATAATATGAGAAATTAAAATTTTTAATAATAGAACTCGATAATATCGTTACAATAAGGTGTTTACACTGAGTGTCGAGCGGTAAAACTTTACGTAAGAAGATTGGATGGACTCGTCTCCGTCGTGTTTAAAGAAAAGGATTATCAAACCCATTGTCTAATAACGTACGAAAACAGTCATAGAGATAGGGTTTCCTGAAATGGATCCTCGCATTACATTCACTCTAGTAGTTTTTTTCGTGTCAGACACGAGTCAACCCTCCACTTCCGACTGACTTCTATATAATTGGGTTCAGGTAAAAACTTCTTGCCGTATAGATGTCGATTTTTAAAGTACTTTATAGATGTCCCAACAAGTGAGTCAACATAGGTTGAAAAACAATGGGGTACCTGACGTCGTGTGGTCCGAAGGGACAGGAAGTGGTAGGGGTCCACAAACGAGTTTACATACAGGTGACTCAGCAACTACGGTAGGTTGGTAGAGTAAGAGACAAGGACGAAGACGAGGGCGGAAGTTAAGAAAGGGTCTTAGGTCCTGAAAAGGTTACTCAACCGAGAACCGTAGTCCACCGGTTTCATAACCTCGAAGTCGGAGTCGTAGTCAGGAAAGTTACTCCGTAATTTATAAGTTTTTTATCGTCGAACTAATATAAGATATCCACTACTAATCCTATCCTTAATATATCCGTCTTTGTCATATAACCTCTATAATTTATAAGATACTTATATGTTACGGACAAAATAAGGTAATTAATATAAATATTTACTTAGATATAAACTTGTTTACAGGGTAGAGACGAACATGGAACTATAGAGTTAGGGGAAATAAAGACTTATCATAAGGTAACGTACCAACATAATGTTAAACAAATACGTAAGTGGATAATTTCCTATTTACCAATAAAAGTGATAGTTAATATTTATACCGACGTTATTTATTTTAACGTCAAACTTATTCATTTTAGATAACCGATTGATAGATCTTTACAGTAAAACCTCCACAGTACTCCTAGATGTTGAAACGACGATCTATACCCGATTAAATTATACTACGTCTCGAACTTTTTTAGGTAAAGATCTCTACTTAAAGTTTCGTTTACACTAGAGTCATCGAAAAGAGCCTTTGTGATTTCAACATCTATTACACTTCAGTGTCATGACCGACCATTTTGGTTATATGATCGTCTAGTCAACGGATAAATTATCGTTATAGTTTGAGTTTTAGTAGTCGGTGATTCCTTTTCGTTTAATTCTGGTGTCGTGGTAAAGTGATGTTTATGTGATCTTACTGAAATTAGTTTTACTGACAGTTATGGTTCACATTTCTGTGATTTTGTGAGTATACAGACAATCTTATTTTTGAAACCTTTTAAAAATAGACATAAAAGTATTTTCTAAATTGTATTCTGAGAGGTTTGTGGGATCGTTAAGACGAGGTTTTATAATTAGATTCTTTTTATTTTTATACTTACATTCTGACAATGTGTTTATGTGTATGGTTTTTATAAGGATTATTCGTTTATTATCTTATTAGGTTTACAGATGGTTAGTTATTTACTTGTTTGTTTTTACCGTATACGTATATTCGTTTACGATAAGTCATTATTTTATATTATAAAGATTGTGTACGATGTTGTACTTACTTTGTGTTTTAGAAAATAATCACATTCTTCAGTCTGTATCTTCAAAGGTGTAAAATTCTGAGATTAAATTACTTTTAAGGATTTTACCGTTTATATACTCTGTCTTACATCTAGTGTTCGACGGACCTCTATACCTACCTTCACTTTTAATTGACCTTTATACACCACTGTTGTATTTATAAATGTTGACCTTGTACTAACGTATACATGTTGAGATAAATATTTATATATGAAATATTTGAACGTTGAAACCTTGACTTAGACCTATACCAACGTATTAATGATATTTAAATGAGTTTATTTTCTTGTGATTAAGTGAATGTTATCCACTTAAAGGAGTGTTATCCACGTAAAATACAACGTATACATATGAAGTATTTCGACAATTTTGTAATAGTCTAAGTTACATCTCCTATAAAAAAGTAGAGAACCGATTCAGGGTTAAATAGGTCAGTAATATGTTAAATATACTTGTTAATACATATATGATATTTATAAATTTAAATCAACGTAAAAAACATCACTTTTATACTTGATTTGTACTAAACTACGATCAAGAACCCTCACACTCGAAACCTCAGTTTAAAGGTAAAACTTAGGGTTGAAACAGTAAATAATCGATCTTCTAAAACCGTTAAAGAGAAGAGTTTCAGTATCAATGGAATAGACTTTTAGACAAAGTTTAAGTTTACGACAAACTAAATTCAATTTTTTTTTGTTTACCTAAATTACATTGATGACTTATCATTTATTACAGATATTTGACGAATTGTGTGACAGTCTTTATTGTATGAAGTTTTTGAATATCGTTAGTTTTTAATAAGAAGGGTAAAAACCATAAATAAATTAATTCATAAAGGTGTATTTAATAAAGTGTTCGACTTTACTTGAAAATTAAAGTTTCACACCAGTATTATCTACTGGATTGTAAAATTTAATAGAAAAGAATACATAAGAATAAAATCCCTAACACTACTGAAAACAAGGAACAGATTCTCAACCAAGTTGAAACGAAAAAGTACCTAACATTGGAATCGTAACAACATACAATTTCCAGAAACACCAAACAGAGATAATAGTGTTTATTCAGAATATTTATAGTCTTCGATGATCCGACATCCTTTCAGAAGATTCAGCCCTATACAATCAAAGATTGAAAAACGAATATAGACAAACCAGTCCTTCGTTCTCAATCTTGACCTGTGCCTTGTTGTCTGACCAAGGTTTATCCTTTTCCTCATGCAGTCCCACATATAACAGTGGGACGAATAAATTGAATATACGTCTCATGTAGTACTCTTTGTGACCTGACCTTCTTTGTGTTCGACCTTAGTTCTAACGGCCCTCTTAATAGTTATTGGAGTCTATACGTCTACTGTGATGGGAATACCTTCTTTCACTTCTCCTTGATTTTTCGGAGAACTACTTTCACTTTCTCCTCGTACTTTTTCAACCGAATTTCGAGTTGTCAGTCTTTTAATTCTAATACCGTTAGACCAGGGTAGTGAAGTACCCTTTATCTACCCCTTTGTCACCTTTGTCACAGTCTGAAATAAAAAGAACCGAGGTTTTAATGACGTCTACCACTGACGTCGGTACTTTAATTTTCTGTAAATTAGGAACCTTCTTTTCAATACTAGTTGGATCTATCGTATAACTTTTCGTCTCTGTAATGAAACGGTTGATTTAAGGTAGATCAGTTCCGATACCAAAAAGGTCACCAGTACATACCTACACTCTCAACCTGACACTTTTTTTCGACTCGTGTCTTCTTAACTACGAAAACTTGACACCACAACCTCTTCTGAGAACTCTCAGGGAACCTGACGTTCCTCTAGGTCAGTCAGGTAAGATTTCCTCTAGTCAGGACCCACTAGTAACCTTCCTTACTACGATTTCGACTTTGAGGTCATGAAACCGGTGGAGTACGCTTCTCAACTGAGAAACCTTTTATGAGACTACGACCCTCCTTAACCCCCGTCCTCCTCTTCCCCTGCTGTCTCCTACTTTACCGACCTACCGTAGTGACTGAGTTACCTGTACTCACACTCACTTGAGGTCCTCAACCACAACCTGTCCCTCCGGACCTCACGACCCTACGTACCCCAACGTTTCTTAGCCTGTACTGACTCGTTGACTTGACTGACTGGCTCCCAAGTATATTATTTCTGAGACTAGGACTTTTTCTGACTTTCGTCTTCCTCTTGTCTTGCTGTCTCCTACTCTACGGACCTATTCGTAGTGACTGAGTAACCTGTACTCAAACTCGCTTTAGGTCCTCTGACACTTCCTGTTCCTTTGAACCGTACTACGTCAGGTACCCCAGGTCTTCTCAGCCTGTACTGACGTGATGACTTACTGTTTACCAATTTTACGAGTTCAGTGGCGGTGTGTCAGAGGAACGTAGTATGGGGTACAGGAACATCATACAAGGAGAACGGAATGTAGAAAGATTAATATACTCCAGGAATTTTTGCAAGCACACACAATCAGCGAGTCAGAACAGGTTGAGAAGCATTGAGGTACCCGACATCGGGTGACCCAAGGAGACAGGTACCCTAAGAGGTCTGTTCTTATGACCTCGCCCAACGGTAAGGGAAGAGGATTCTTACAAATCCGAAACTTGGACATCTTACAAAGGGGACATCCAATACTTACGTATATTGTAGCCAAGTCGAGTCAAGTCAACGAGTCAGTACAGACTGAGAAACTTTGGGGTACCAGACGTCGTACGGTCCGGAGGGACAGGTAGTCGTTGATATTCTCAAATGAGTTTGGGTACGGGTAACTCAGTCACTGTGGTAGGTTGGCAGAGTAGGAGACAACAGGGGAAGAAGAGGACGGAAGTTATAAAGGGTCGTACTCCCAGAAAAGTTTACTCAGTCGAGATGTAGTCCACCGGTTTCATAACCTCAAAGTTGAAGTCGTAGTCAGGAAGGTTACTTATAAGTCCAGACTAAAGGAAATCCTACCTGACCAACCTAGAGAAACGTCGAGTTCCCTGAGAGTTCTCAGAAAGGTTTTGGTGTCAAATTTTCGTTGTTAAGAAATCGCGAGTCGAAAGAAATATCAGGTTGAGAGTGTAGGTATGTACTGATGACCTCTTTGGTGTCGGAACTGATCTGCCTGGACACAACGTTTCATTACAGAGAACGAAAAATTATAGGACAGATCCAACCAGTATTGAAAAGAAGGTTCTTCATTAACAGAAAATTAAAGTACAGACGTCAGTAGTAGACGTCACTAAAACCTCGAGGGGGGTTTTTATTTCGGACGGTAGCAAAGGGCTAGATAAACGGTACTTCACTACCCTGGTCTACGGTACTAGAAACAAAAGACTTACAACTCCAAATTCGGTTGAGAAAGTGAGAGGAGAAAGTGAAAGTAGTCATATTGTATCACGAGTAATGTGATACAGAAGTACGTAAGACACAAGAGGAGTAAGAGAAAACTAGAGCACAGAATGACATAAGTACAACCATGGACTGAATAAATAGGCACAACGATGAAAATGACCAGTGTAGTGTGACAAACTGGACTTTGTTACAGTCAAGAAAAAAAAAAAAAAAAACGACACAACACACTGTATTCCCTAGAATTAAGAGTCTGGTCCCTAACTTGAACGTGGGGGACGTAACATTCACACCTTAGAGTTGATGACTTGACGGTTCCTTTAAGGTTTCATAGTTAAAACTCACGGACCAATCTTCGATGAGAGAAAGTAAAAGAAATTGTTTATCGTAAAAGGTTATTCTAGTGTGTAAAGACAAATGTTCCTGTCATAATTATCAAGTCAAGTCAGAGAGTCAACACAGACTGAGGGACACTGGGGTACTCGGGGTTGTGCGGTCCGGAGGGGCAGTCCTCCTCTTCAACAGTAGTGGTTGAGGGTCTCAATGGGTTTGAGTACAGGTAACTCAACCACTACTGTAGATACAGCAGGAGACAGCAGGGGAAGAGGAGGACGGGGATTAGGGAGAGTCGTAGTCCCAGAAAAGTTTACTCAATCGAGAAGTGTAGACCACCGGTTTCATGACCTCAAAGTCGAAATCGTAGTGAGGAAGGTTACTTGTGCGTCCCGACTAAAGGAAATCTTACCTGACCAACCTAGAGGAACGTCAGGTTCTCTGAGAGTTCTCAGAAGAGGTTGTGGTGTCAAGTTTTCGTAGTTAAAAATCCACGAGCAGAAAAAAATATCAGGTTGAGAGTGTAGGCGTGTACTGATGACCTTTTTGATATCGGAACTGATCTGCCTGGAAACAACTGTCACATTACAGAGACGAAAAATTATACGGTAGATCCAACCAGTATTGAAAGGAAATTTCCTTATTCGTAGAAAATTAAAGTACCGACGTTTGTGATAGACGACACTAAAACCTCGGGGGGTTTTATTTCAGTCGGTGACAAAGGTGACAAAAGGGTAGGTAAACGGTACTTCACTACCCTGGTCTACGGTACTAGAATCAAAAGACTTACGACTCTAAATTCGGTTGAAAGAGTGAGAGGAGAGAGTGAAAGTAGTTCTCCGAGAAATTAAGAAGTGAAAGACGGTATTCCCATAATTATCACCATAATGTGTACATGTCTATGTCGTTTAAGTGACATTAAAGAAACATAGAATTTGTACTGTAGAAAAATTTCAGTTTACTATTTATCTTTATTCACTGTTTTGTTTAAATAAGACCAGGTGTCTTCTCTTCACATTTTCTCTGTGTTAACCCTTTGTAAATGGGTTCCTAAGACTCTTCTTTAAAGACTTTAATTTTTTCCTATAAGTCTCTAAAGGAAGGTTTACTTCAATATGGGTATCGTGACAATCAAACATGTTGTATTAATTTTTTTTAATTGGACTATGTAAAATAGTACTTTGTGACTCCCAAAATTATAAGAGATAAACTCCTAGGTTTACTTTGATTGGAAAAAGTCCCTATGATAAACACATGGTCCATGTACCGTCCAGATCTTTAGGTCTGTAACAATCATTTAATCATAGTTTGTTCTGAATGACAAGAAGTGACCTTTACGGGTCGAACCAATGTACGTGATATATTTATTATGAGGTAATTAAATGGAAGTATAACAAATTGAGGTAAGACTAAACTATTTAGACTCTATATCAGACCAGTGGACGTATATACACTCAACAGACTATTTAAAACTATACGTGAGTTTTTGATAGTCTTTGGTTTTTTAATGTTTTTGTGAATTAAAAGAAGAATTACTACGTTCCCTGAAAGGGTTTTGTACTAAGTAACTTACGAATAAATATAGTTTTGTGTCATGTAAATAATTTGTATGACGTCTTTTGACTATGAATCTCATTCCTCTTCTCTTTTAAGAAAATTTGAGGTAAATATTCTAATAGTATGTCATCATGAGTCTCACTTTCGGTAGTCGCTACTACGGAACACAAGAAGTAATTATTCAACATAGTCAACACAAGTAACGGTATTTTTATTAAAGTTGACGTAAAACCAATAGTAAGTTTTATGTTTACATAGTCCTGACACATCGAAAAGGAAGTTTGGTGTGATTCTTTCTCAATCCCTAACAAAATTTATTTAAACAGTCAAATTAAAATGATGAACCACTACTTTTCCTGAATCCGGTAGACGTTAAGGTCTACGTCCCTAGACGATGTACGTGTCTTTCATTTTCTTTCGGTTTCTTACTCTTTTTGGGTGAATGAAGAGAGTCGATAATACAAGGAAGAAGACAAAACTGAATAAATTTTGAAAGTTTAAGTATAGAGAGAACTGAGGACCTTTATAAATAAAGTTACATCTACAAACGTATTAGGAACTCTTTTATTCACTTATTACGAAACAAAGACATAATTTAAGTATGTAGGTTCTCGAAGTCCAATAAAAACTTTAGACACGTAGGGTTTAAGATCGTGGAAAATTAAGGGTCTCATCGGATGTATGGATAATTGGGCAGTAGATTGGTAACGAAAAAGACTGTGTTACCGTCAAACAAAATTGAAATAAATGAATGTCTAAAGAATTTAATGTAGTCGAATTTTCTTGTCGTACTTAAACAGTCTTTAGAGAAATTTCGTCGGAAGTGTAGGAACAAGGAGTCCGACATCTAGTACCCCAAGTCGTACCCTTAGTGGTCTCATATTTTGTGGCTCCGGTGAAATAGTCATAGGTATCTTACCAATCAAACTCCGACGTGTATGTATTTATAGTAACACGGTATCTTCTGCCTATGACGGTAGTATACACTACGTGTCCATCTTTTCCGAAAAAAGGAAGGAAGACTACTTGCATAAAACTCTTACCTGTTTTGATACAATTTTATTCTATGTTCTTGATATTAATACCTTTGGTGGTCTAAACATCGACGTCTATATTTGTGTTTACAAAGACCTTTCCTTCATAGTCTCGTTCTGTTCCGATCGTCTCCCCGCTATAGTGTTATTTTTACTAACTACTATAACGTTCTCGTTATTCAGTGTCTCTTATGTCTTCTACTCCGGTGTTGTCGACACCTTTTCGATATCTCCATACACTCTCTTTGATCGTCCTCTGTCTGGGTGGCTCTGTGGTGGCGGTATATCTCGTCCCCCAATGTTTACCGGTGTATCGCCAGTATCCGGTAGTGCCGATTGTACTCGTGGAGTCGATGTTACTTTTGGTTCTTACGAGGGTCAACCCACCGTGTAAGTATCATCCTCCACCACACAAAAAAATGATTTTTCAACTGGTCGTAAAATCCCCGCTACTGTCAACTTAACGGTTCTAACTACTACCGGTTCACGGTCTCCTTCTTTATGTACCCCCAGACTTCGACTCTCAGGTGTGACCACTCCCACTACTACGAATCCAAGGGACAGTGCCAGTCAGGTATCTACTGGTCCTTCTGTTTCTTCTCACCCTAGACCCCCAGACCTACAAGACTCTGAGGACACTCTTATTTGAGTCACTGGACTCACTTTAAAGGTAATCGGTAAATTCTCACATCTTTCAGTAGACCCTTTCTGTCCTCTTCACCAATGTCAAAAATTTTTAAAGATCCTGACAACAATATACCGTTCCCGTTAAAGACCCCATTCTAAAGGACCTTAGTATGAAACTTTATATAGGTAAGGGAACTCATTCACTTTCAGTGAGTCAGCGCAGACTGAGAAACACTGGGGTACCTGGAATGTCAGGTACCTTAAACGGTCCAGTCTTATGACCTCACCCATCGACAACGGAAGAGGTCCCCTAGAAGGGTTGGGTGCCTATCTTGAGTTCAGAAGACGTGACGACTGTCTAAGAAATGGTAAACTGGGTGGTCGTTTCAGGTAGTCAAGGGAACGACGATTCGACGATTCAGCGAAGTCAGCACAGACTGAGACACGCTGGGGCATCTGCCATCGGGTGGTCCGAGGGGGCAGGGACCCTAAGAGGTCCGTTCCTGTGACCTCACCCAACGGTAAAGGAAGAGGTTACATACTTTCACTTTTCACTTTAACTTCAGTGAGTCAGTACAAGCTGGGAGTCGCTGGGGTACCTGACGTCGGATGGTCCGAGGAGGTGGGTGCCCTAAAGGGTCCGTCCTCATGACCTCACCCCACGGTAACGGAAGAGGCAGTCAAGGGAATGAAGACGATTTAAGTTCGTACGACTACCAAATATTGAAGGGTCCCCCACGTCATCATCTCAGACAGACGGTTACGTCGTCTATACCCAAGTTGGGGCCCAGTCCTTCTAGGGGACCTCCTCCCGTATCGATGGGTGAGGTCAGAAGAACGGACCTCTTAGGGTACCCGTCTCCTCGACCGCCCGATGTCAGGTACCTCAGTGTTTTTCAGCCCGTGCTCACTCACTGGCTCGTGTGTGTCCGACCAATATAGAGAAGAATTTAACGTTTTCATTTACAACTTTTTGTTAGCCAATTTAGTGTTTGCAATATAAAAGGGAGATTCAAAGAAAATTTCGAGACACAACATAAAAAGTGGTTAAAGGTATAAAGAAACGGCAGAATTCGTGGGGCAGAGGATGAAGGAATCCAGTTCGACAGTTATTGTGACAGGACCTGACGACATAGGAAGAGAAGAAGTCCTGTGGTAAGAGAGTCTAAACAACTATTCGTTTATCCTCAGTAATTTTGAAAGACTAATTAGTTTGTACGTTAGACTCTATAGAAAATCTTATTAACTCTTTTCGGACCCAGAGTGTAAGTTACGTAAGGTGTGAGTCCAGACGTAGTGAAAAAGTCAGTATAACAAAGTGGTCTGTGTGTGTGTTGGGATCAGGGAGACAAAGGGACGACTATAAGTTTCTATGGTCAACTCGCTTCTGTTCGTAAGATCTTTTTTTTTTTTGTAAAAAAGGGGAGTCTAAAAGAAAAGAGAAATTCTATGATGTCTCCAAGACTGAATTTGGTCTTTAGATCAAACTAAGTTCCTCACCTCAACTCTTCCTCTCTGTCACGACCTCTAACGACTCGGTCAAGGTCCGGAAGAAAGATCTACCACGGACGAGAAAGAGACGAGATGACTCAGGGTGAGACTAAAGTCAGAGGAAGAAGTACACGTCTAATCTTGGTCCCCGTTGTACCGAACGATAGTAAAAAAAAAAAATTATCTTTCTCTCTGTGTAACCTAATTCGTTACCTTAAGTCTAAAGATCTTAGTTAAAATGGTGAAACTTCAGAAGTAAAGATGATTCTTAGTAGGAATACAAATAATCTTTACAGAAGTAAAAGTCATAGTCAATAATGTAGGAAGATGTAAAGGTCTAGGAACGTGGAACGGGCAAGAAAATTTAAAAATAAAATTGTTACACCATTCTTATGTATTGAACTCTAGACGGGGTAATTCTCTATATACCGACTTGTCTTGTCATAACGATTAATGTCTGTGTTACGACACATCGTCTAGAGATCTAGAATAAGGAGAGTACATTGACTTTGAAATATGAACAACTAATCGTTGGGGGATATACCAGGTCGAATGTTGAAGGTCCACAAATAGTTTTCCTTAACGATAGTCTTACAAATTCTCTTGCACTTTGGGATGGGTAAGATTAAACCCTTTACTATAGAGACCAGTAAAAGATTATAGGACTACTTTGTGAAATATAAACAAGTAAATCCCGATTGGTAATCTCCTCTTAGGGTACCCCTCTCCTCGGACCACCCGACGTCAGGTACCCAAACGTTTTCAGTCTGTACTGAATCTTTAATTCAGTGTCTCATGTTTTAATACGTTACCCTACTGTGAAAAGTCAGAAGTCTGAACCACTATTGTCAATCCTTAATAAACTCCAAGTATCGAAAGAGGTATTGAGAATTTTTATAGTAAGATAAGTAAACGGTCAGATAAGTGAGTCAAATATTTATAGACAGACTTTTCTTTCTTTGTTTACTTGTTTGTATTCGTATTCGTTAGTCATCCCCTTTGTTGATTTTACAGAGAGTTCGTACCCTCAAATAAGTGTATATATTCCTTATAATATCATTTTAATAAGTCAAGTATTTTACTAAGCACTCATTGTGTATAGAATTTTATAATAAAAGGACTCTAACGTGACCCATAAACAAAAACAACAACAAGTCAACGATTCAGTGTAAGTCGGGGACCGTTGGGGTACCTAACATCAGGTGTTTCGAGGAGGTATGTACCCTAAAATGTCCTTTCTTATGACCTCACCCAACGGTAAAGGAAGAGGTCCCCTAGAAGGGCCTGGTCCCTAGCTTAGATTCAGAGGACGTAACCGTCCCCTTAAGAAATGGTGACTAGGTGCTTCCTTCTGGACACAACCCATATAAACATCTTTTTTTCAGTTTATAATGTACGACGACGACGACAGTGAAGTCAGCACAGGTTGAGACACACTGGTGTGTCTACCGTCGGGTGGTCCGAGGGGGTAGGGACCCTAAGAAGTCCGTTCTTAAGACCTCACCCAACGGTAAAGGAAGAGGTTTACTCGGTCTATAATTTTGTATCAATAATAAAAAGACTTTAAATTTAAGTTGGCTTGTAGGATATAAAATAGACCTTTACAATTGAAATGATTAAAATTGTCTAATTAAACAACCACTAAAAGTCTATGAGGATTAATGAAGACATGAACGTTATAGGTTGATGGTGAAAAGTAAAAGTGTTTGTTTACTTATATACTGGAGATCAGTTAAGTATCCTAAATTACAGGATTTTACGGTACGAAAAGGTCCCTTTGGTCATTTGTTCTCTATTACTTTAAAAACGCTACATTTCTTATTCGACAGTCACTGACTTTCTCATAGGTATCAATTCTTAATTCACTTTAATGGTTTTTGACACCACAATTAGTTATAGATGTTAAGGATAAATGAGTGGAAATTACTTCTTAAGTTAAAAGACGAAAGTTTAATGAGACCGAACAGAAACACATCCCCGTTAAATATACAAGGGAGAGAGGAACACTACAAGGGACTCCTTCATCATACTTTAAATAAGTCTACTAAGAGGGGTTTAATGTACTCTCCAAAAAAAAAAAAAAAATTAACGGACACTACAGAAGTTTAATGGATCCTATTGGACGTATAAGAGATCACTTTTTAACATTCCTTGTTAAATTCCTTTCCTTCTTCTGTCACATTAAATAGATATGTCAAGGTCCCTCTGTGAATGAAGCTCTGTCGATAATGTCATTGTTACCTTTTTTACCTACGCGAAAGAGTATCGTTTTGATGTTGACAAGGTCTTCAATACTATTTTAACGTTCGTTTAGTAGTAGTAACCTATCCTAAAAATTTTTTATTGAATATTTACCTTTATCCCTACTTTATTAGAGTATCACTCAAATTAGAAGTAAATGAATTACTGATTACTATAACCTGTAAACAGTTGCATAAACGACCAGTAAGTATGTATATATGTAAAATTTCACAGGATTAAAACAGGTAAAATTAGTTAAAAAGTAACTAAAAAAACCTGAAAAATATTCGCACAATCTACTTTGATGAAAACCTCTAAAAGAAGATCTTCACAAGAATTAAATAAAGTATAACTCCCTTTAAACGAGATGTCACAAAACTATAATAGACGGTATCTCGTTTTGTTTAGTCGATATTAATATGTATATAGTGTAGGGTGACTCCAAAGGGAGGGGAGGTGGATAAGGTGGGGTGATCCAGTTCTGTCTCACGGTCAGACCTGGGGACACAATGCATCGTTGAGGAGTGGTCGACAGAGGAAACGTGTCCTGCTACATATGTACAGTCACGATGAAAGAGGTAAGTAGGACAAGAGGAAAAGGAGGTGACATAGGTGTTCATGTAGGAGATATAGACTCGAAGGTAAGAAGAAGACGTTTATCTAAGCGGTTATGGTAAAAAAGATCTAAGTGAGAGAGATACATATATATACACGTGCACACAGACACACAAACACACAGATACAATTTTACGTTATAAACAAAAAGAGAAATACTGAATGAAGTATATCGTCCAACATTAAAGTAGGTGGAGAGATCTTACCTCAATTTAGGTAAGAAAAACCTCCGACTCATTATAAGGTAACATATAAACATACTGTAAAAGAAATAGGTAAGTAGACAGTTACCTGTAGATTCAAGGAAGTTACAGTATCGATAACATTTATCGTGGAGAGACTTGTAACCCCATGTACATAGAAAAGGTTAATACCAAAAGAGTCCCATATACGGGTCATCACCCTAGTGACCCAGTGTACCATCAAAATACGGATCACAAAATTCCTTAGAGGTATGACAAGAGGTATCACCGACATAGTTAAGTGTAAGGGTGGTTGTCACGTTATCCCAAGGGAAAAGAGGGTGTAAGAGTGGTCGCAATAACAAACATCTAAAAAACTACTACTGGAAACACTGGACACACTCCACTATGGAGTAACACCACTAAATGTAAAGAGATCGTTATTCGTTACGATTCGTAAAAAAAAAAGTACACAAATAAGACATACAGAAGAAACTTCTTGACAGATGAATCCAGAAGACGGGTAAAAAACCCAACCATGTTTTTGTCTTTATATCTGGTTACCTTATTCTATCTTTCCGGTCTCTATTTGGACGTGTGGATACCTGTAGAGTAAAAACTGTTTCTTTCGTTACTATATGTTACCTTTTTTCTATCAAAGAAGTCATACACCATGATCCTTTTAACCTGTTAATACACAATTTCTTACTTTAATCTTGTCAAGGATGGTGGTATGTGTTTCTATTTGAGTTTCACTTAATTTTTTGTTTTGTTTTGATTTACATTCTGGTCTTCGATATTTTAAGAAAAGAAAAGGAAAAAATTTTTAATATAAAATAAAACGAAATGTTATGACATAACCAAAACGGTATGTAACTCTACTTAGACGGTGCCCAATGTACTCAAGGGTTAGGACTTGGGGGGAGGGTGGTGGCAGGGGTATAGTAGAGAGACCCAGTAGGGTCACGTGGTCGGGATTCGTAGGACATAGGACTGTCTTGTGAGAAACTGTATTCAATGTCGTTCCAGGAGAAACTGGGTGGATGATCTCATTACCTTTATTTTTGTTTTTATCTGTTTACCTTGGATTAATTTGAATTTTCAAACGACACCATGTATATGTGTTACCTCATAATGAGTCGGCAATTTTTCTTAAGTAAACTTAGTCAAGACTACTCTACCTACTTTGACCTCGGCTAATATGTCTCACTTCATTCGGTCTTTCTTTTTGTGGTTATGTCATATGATTGTGTATATATACCTTAAATCCTTCTACCGTTACTGCTGGGACATACGTTCTGTCCTTTTTTCTGTGTCTACACATATTGCCTGAAAACCTGAGTCTCCCTCTCCCTCTCCCACCCTACTAAACCCTCTTACCGTAAGATTGTACATATGATAGTACATTCTTAACTTAGCGGTCAGATACAGACTGCGTCCTATGTCGTACGAACCCCGACCACGTACCCCTACTGGGTCTCTCTACAATACCCCTCCCTCCACCCTCCCCCCAAGTACAAACCCTTGCGTACATTCTTAATTTCTAAAATTTTAAATTTTTTATTTTTTGATTTTTTTTTTTTCAAAAACGTGTCGTTTCTTTTGTTATTTGTTCTAATTTTCTGTTAGGAGTCTTACCCTGTTTTATCAACGTTTACTTTGTTGACTGTTTCATAATTAGAGGTTTTATATATTCGTCGACTATATCGAGTTACAATCCTTTTGTTTGTTGGATTAGTTCTTTTACTCGTCTTCTGGATTTGTCTCTAAACAGGTTTCTTCTGTAGGTCTACCGGTTATTTGTGTGTCTCCAAAATAATAAAGCTACACAGACAAATCAAGAAACCGAGTTCTAGGACGTCACTAAGTTTCGTCTTAATACGTGGTCATCCCTGCCTCTTCCGTTACCGTAGGGTGAGGTCATGAGAACGGACCTTTTAGGGTACCTACCTCCTCGGACCATCCGACGTCAGGTACCCCAGAGCTTCTTAGCCTGTCCTGACTCACTGAAGTGAAAGTGAAAAGTGAAAATACGTAACCTCTTCCTTTGCCGTTGGGTGAGGTCACAAGAACAGACCTCTTAGGGTCCCTGCCGCCTCGAACCACCCGACGGCAGATACCCCAACGGGTCTCAGCCTGTGTTGACTTCGCTGAATCGTCGTCGTCGTCGTCGTCGTCGTCGTCGTCGTCCCTACCTCTTCCGTTGCCGTTGGGTGAGGTCACAAGAACGGAGCCCTTAGGTTCCCTGCCGTCTCGGACGATCCGACGGCAGATATCCCAGTGCTTCTCAGTCTGTGCTGACTCGCCGAAGTGAAAGTGAAAAGTGAAAGTACGTAACCTCTTCCTTTACCGTCGGGTGAGGTCACAAGGAAGGACCTCTTAGGTTCCCGTCGCCTCGGACCACCCGACGACAGATACCCCAGCGTACCTCAGCCTGTACTGACTTCGCTGAATCGTCATCGTCGTCGTCGTCGTCGTCGTCGTCCCTCCCGTCTTTTAGAGGGGAGACTGTCGAAGAGTACATGTCTTGTCTAACCCTACGACCTCTACCTCACCCATCCTCTCCGGTATTTCGACTATGTCAGGGTAGAGTTCCATGTGTCTGATTGTGAGACTTCTGACTCTTCCCTCTTCCTTCTGAACTTTGGTGAGACAATAGTGAAGCTCCTGACACGACACAATCTCTTGAAACCTCAGATTAACCTCTAACACTATCCTACGACACTGTTATAGATTTATACGATATAAGAAGAATTCGCCCGACTCAAATGAAGAAGAAAATCAATGAACAAAGACGTCCTTTAATTGTTTCAAACACAGTCTGACGTTTGAGACGGAGACCTACCAATATATTTACAAGGACGTGTAAAAATCGAAACAGACCCCAGAAGTTGGGAAGGGGGTGGGCGTGCCGAGTCCAAACTCAACCTGTCTCGCGATCTGTCAGTCACTCAAAAGAGTGATTCAACCTGTCTTAAAACTACACAAAGTTAGGACACACTCCACCGTCAGACGTGGTAGGTCTAGAGGTCGGCAAAGAGTGAGGGAGCATCGACGAGAACTGGACCGGTATACCTTAGAGTGGAATTATCCAAACAAGACTTCAGTGACCGGAGAGTTCGTCGTAAGTCCGACTACCGATCAGTGACACAGACGAATCCACAGAGGTGAGGTCAAGGTTACGTGTATAGGGTCGTGGAACCGGGACGACCGGACTGATACAGAGGTAGAAATGGACTTATGACACAAGAGGTGCACGGGTGGCAGTGGGGTGCACTTCCTGTCGATTGACATGGGGAATGACTGTAGTGTCGGGACACGACGGTTAACAGTCTATAGACTTTTGCGAGCAATGTATGCACAGGAGAGACAAACGGTTTAAAGGTCCTTAAAACGTGTGTGACCCAACACGGAGAAAGAGACGGGGGTAGAATAGAGAGAGGAGAAGGGAAAGGGGTGATCAGACGAGAAACGAGGATACTTAGATAAAGACAAAACAAGATCAGTAATCACACAAAATAAATAAAAAAAATTAAAGTGTATACATCACAAGTTGATGTGGATTTTGATTATAACATTTAGTTGTGAAACACTTTTGATTTCATATAGGTTTACAGGGAATAAAATGATTAAAGTAAAGGAGAGTTAACGAAAAGTCAAGAAAGTTTTGTATTTGAAGACTATAAACCTGTATTTTGGGTAAAATATAACGTAATTTTTATTTCATACCTAACATAAACTTTCGAATATACAATTACACTCAGAAATGTTAGAATAGAGACTTATAAAAACATTGGAGTTGAGGAAAGTTGAAAAGAATTTTATACCAAAATCATTAGAAATAAACCACTAGACTGAATTATTCAGACACTATACCAGACCAGTGGGTATAGGTAAGTCTCAACCTCTTGTCTAAAATCACATTCGAGTGGTTAGTTTTTGATAGTCTTTTGTGTCGTCTTATAAAAACCTTTTGTTTAACAAAAACATTACCATATATCTTGAGACTTTTTCTAACAAGTAACTTACAGGTAACAGAGTGTTATTTCAGGTACATAATTTGTGTTATTTCTCCTGATATCAGTCATTCCTCTTTCCTTTTAGAATTACCATAGGTGATTCGAGTACTTATTTTACTCTCGTATAATTTTTTAACTGATACAAAAATGTAACTACATATTTAATATAGGTAAATATTGTTTAAGTTTTATATACGTCATATAATTATCTTATTTTATCAGTATAAAACCAACTGTAAGTCTTATATTTAAGTGAGGATGATATACAAAATAGTTTGTTTGTTATAATTCTTTCTCATCCCTCAAAATGAATTTCTATTGACCGTATTAAAACGATTTTTCTCAGTTTTTCTAAAATCGGTAGAGATTAATGTTAAGAAGTTCTACATCAATAGATGATATGGGTATGTATAGGTCCTATTTTTCTTTTTCTTTGTTTTATTATTCTTTCTCGTCGAAAGAATAAAGTAAATATCTATAACGAGACAAGATCAAATGAATAAAGAATTATATATGTAGGACTGAGGACCTTTGTAAAGACAGTTAGATCTATTGACTTGTGAATCATTTCAATCACTTATACGAAGTAAAGACATAAATAGACTCTCAAGGTCCTCTCAGTCAAATAAAAAATTTAGTGGTAAAGGATCTTTGTCTTAGGATAAATTAAAGGTCCTAATGAACTCTTGGATATTTGGTCTGTAGATTAGAGTCGACAGAGATTGGTTACCGTCGGATAGAAGTAAATAGATGTCTCAAAATTTCGATCTTACTAAAATTTTCTGTCGTACCTAAAGATTATTTAGAGAAGTTTCGTCGAAAGTGTAGGAACACGGAGTCCGACATCTAGTACCCCAAGTCGTACCCTTAGTGATCACATATCTTGTGACTTCGGTAAAATAGTCGTGGGTATCTTACCAATCAAACTCCGACGTTTATGTATTTTTCATCGCAAGGTATCTTCCGACTGTGACGACAGTATACACTCCGTGTACACCTCTTCCGAGAAAAGACAGGAAGACGACTTGGATAGAAATCTTACCTGTCTTTTTACAACTTTATTCTACGATGTTGTCATTAATTCCTTTTGTAGTTTAAACATCTACGTCTATATACATAATGACGAAGACCTTGACTTCATAGTCTCGTTCTGTTACGATTGTCTCCCTGCCATAGTGTCATTTTCACTAACTAATGTAACCTTTTCGTTATTCAGTATCGCTTATGTCTGCTACTTCAGTGCTAACTACACGTTTTCGATATCTCCATACACTCCCTTTGATCGTCTTTCGTCCAGGCGGCTCTGTGGTGGCGGTACATCTCGTCCCCCACTGTTTACCGGTGTATCGTCAGTATCCGGTAGTGCCGATTGTACTCGTGGAGTCGATGTTACTTTTGGTTCTTACGAGGGTCAACCCACCGCGTAAGTATCATCCTCCACCACACAAAAGAAATGATTCTTCAACTAGTCGTAAAATCCCCGTTACTGTCAACTTAACGGTTCTGACTACTATCGGTTCACGGCCTCCTTCTTTATGTACCCCCAGACTTCCACTCTCAGGTGTGACCACTCCCACTACTACGAATCCAAGGGACAGTGTCAGTCAGGTATCTACTGGTCCTTCTGTTTCTTCTCTCCCTAGACCCCCAGACCTGCAAGACTCTGAGGACACTCTTATTTGAGTCACTGGACTCACTTTAAAGGTAATCGGTACATTGTCAAACCTTTCAGTAGACAAACTTCTTTTTTTCTTCATCAGTGTTTGATATACCTTAATAAAAGGTCCTGGCAATAATCTACAGTTTTCGTTAGGTAACTACTCTAAAGGATAACCAGAGTCAATGATTTGAGTTTCAAGATCCATATCATTTGGTTGAAACGTTAGTAAATGACTTCTCTACTTTGTCCATACCGTTTGACTTGTCTACTAGGTCACATTGTATATAAAACTTTTGAATAAAAGAGTATTAGAATAATATAACATTTACAAAATTATCGAATTTTTCATCTCGTCTCTAAGGTTAGACTACGGAAAACGTGTCTCACACTCCTTCTGTACTCCTTGACGTTCAATGGATTATTAAGCTCTAAAGGGTTCACCGAATTACCATTTTTTAGACGGACGGTTACGTCCTATGCGTTCTCTGTCTCCAAGATAGGGACCCAACCCTTCTAGGGACCCTTATCCTTTACCTTTGGACAAGGTTATCAGAACGGACCTTTTAAGGTACCTGTCTTCTGGTACCTCCCACTGTCAGGACTACCTCCAGTGTCTCAGTCTGTACTGACTCGCTGATTCGTATGTTTATTAAACCGTAGATAAGAATTAAAGAATTAGACTCTAAAGAACGAAAGAGAAATCTATCAAATCGGTTACGAGATGGAGAAAAGTAAATATGACATAAAGATATCGAAAATAAGCCACATATAACTTGAACGTTTAAACTGGGTAGATAAAGACAATTGGAGAAACGAGTAAAAAGTGAAATAATGGTCTTTTTTTTTATACCTCTGTACAAGAGTCTATATAAAAAAATGTAGTTGACAAGAGAAAAGTTACCGTGGGGTGAGGCCACGAGAACGGACCTTTTAGGGTACCTACCTTCTCGGACCACCCTACGTCAAGTACCCCAGGGATGTTCAGCCTGCGTTGACTCGTTGAAGTGAAAGTGAAAAGTGAAAGTACGTCACCTCTTCCTTCACCGTTGGGTGAGGTCACAAGAACGGACCTCTTAGGGTCCCTGTCCCCTCGGACCACCCGACGGCAGATACCCCAGCGTGTCTCAACCTGTTCTGACTTCGCTGAATCGTCGTCGTCATCGTAAGAGAAAAGTCGAATTTTTAAAAAAAGAGAAACTTTCACAAAAGGAGGGAAAGTATCGAGAAAAGGAAGAACGGGTGTCCAACTACACTAAGGAGTATAATAAAGTTACACGAAAATAAAAATTGGTAATAAAAAGTAAATATGTTAAAATATTACAATAAAAAACTTAACATTTTATGAAGACTGGAGTTAAAATCAAGTAGTAAAATGACTATAAAATAGTTTAAAAATTATAAAAAGGTAGTTACGGTATTATAATTTGTAAGAAAATATCTGAAGATACCGTTAAAGTAATGTACATAAACGATTTCCTAGATGTACTCTAATATTATATTGACTTATAAGACGATTTCTATAAACTTTCCACTATAAACTGGAGTGATTCAACTCGAAAAAGAGTTATTGTTGACTATAGATCGACCCCCGTAGACCGTGTTTTCTTCAGAGAAGTATCAGAGATTAGGCTCCTGAACCTCTCTTCTACATCTCCCAGGTTCGATGTACTAGTTAATTGTATTCTAAATGGGAAATCGTTGTTAATCGTACATATATACATACGTTATATAATTATTATTAATTATTTCACTCGTCCTTCTTTGAAAACATCTGACACTTAGACGAATACCGTATCTAACGCCACTAATAAAGTGACTATGTGTGTATAGAGGTGAGAGTAGTTCAACGTATGTAATTTGTACATCTCAAAAACGTACAGTCAGTATTAAGTTATTTCACAAAAAATTTAGATATATAGTATTTATACACTGAAAATTTTCTGGTCTTGACAACTGTAAAGAGAAGATTTGTTTTAATTTTGTTTTTAAGATGTCATTCTTTTTTTTTTCTACACTGTTACTTTTTCTTAGTCTCGATATTCCGGTTTTAATGAGGATTATAACACCTTACAAAATATGATCAAACAAAGACTGTGGTTTGTAAGAGAAACCAAGGAACTCAGTAAAAGAATGAATTAATGGTCCATAAACAACTAAAAGATGAAAACAGTCCTTTATCGGTTCGAAGTCACCTTAATAAACAGGGAATGGAGTATCTGTGAGATAAGGTTATTATCCCTTCTCTCTTTCCCGACCATTGTTTTATATTAGGGTTCTATTGACATCTCATATAATTAAAATTATTATTGTTCATTGTTTCATATGTAATCCTATTGGAACCTCTTGATAAAGTGTGTTCTACAATTCTCTTCTGGAAAAACTCTCTACTGTAAACTTGATTTTGACTTGTCACTCCGTCTTGGTTGAAACCTTACTGAGTGGCCTTCTTGCAAGGTCCTAAGGCTAAAGAACTTCTACGACAAAACCCCATCTTTTATTGAAGAAAAAGGACAGACAAAAATGTCGCTTTGAATTACCTCGGTCACACTGATTTATTATTACTCCTTTACCCCTGTCATCTTAGTATACTGTATCCAGTGTCATTTATCTACCTAAAATAAAATTCACTTAAGATTTCGTAACTATTCAAACTTCCATCTATCCCTTGTACCGGTCAAAATTTGAAATCTTTCTATTGAGAACGACAATACTTCTATTATTAATGTATAAACTTTTCTCCATCTTCCGTTACCGTTGGGTGAGGTCACAAGAACGGACCTCTTGCGGTACCTGCCTCCTCGGACCACCCGACGTCAGGTACCCCAACGTGTCTTAGCCTGTGCTGACTCTCTGAACTGAAAGTGAAAAGTGAAAGGACGTAACCTCTTCCTTTACCGTTAGGTGAGGTCACAAGAACGGACCTCTTAGGGTCCCTGTCTCCTTGGACCACCCGACGGCAGATACCCCAGTGTGTCTCAACCTGTACTGACTTCGTTGAGTCATCGTCGTCGTCTTTAGTACTTATTTTTAAATTTTCACTCAAATCGTCAACGATATCCTAAGGACCACCTTCTATTACTCGGTTTCATCTCTTTACCTTTATCTCTCTTCTACCATACAATTGTCGACTCTCGTCTTTGTTCTTTCGTAGCCGTTGTATTAAGGAACACACCCGAGATACTCTTTCTCTACTCCCTTACTGTGACTCTAATCCTTGTTTTTTAAGAAAACACAAAAAAAAAAAAAAAAAAAATCACTGACCTAGTCTATACCAAAAAGTTTATAAACCCCAATACTAAATTCTACCTCACTACTTTCACTATAATACTTGAATAATTGAACTTCACAAATACTCTGTAAATTTATAATTCAATCCGTTCGATGGTCCATTCAGACGTCGTACAAACTATTCAATCTGAACGCCTATAAATCCTTTACTCGGGATTACTAGGATACTATAAAAAAGTAGATAAAGTTCTAAAAAAGTAGACGAAGGTCAAAAAAAAAAATTAACATCGTATTGAAGGGTTATCCAAAGAGGTAGATGGACGTAAGAAAAGGTGACTCCTGTCGGGAGAGAAAAGTCTAAGATCAAAAAGAAAACAGGACATTGTGACGTGCTGTCCTACAACTAAGACACAGAGAGTACAGAGAAAAAAAAAAAAGAGTTCTTTTTTTCAAAATAACTTCAAATCAACTAAACCCGAAGGGTCCACCGTGTCACCATTTCTTAGACGGATGTTTACACCCTCTGAACTCAAACTACAGACCTAACTCCTCTAGGGGACCTCATCCTTTACCGTTGGATGAGATCATAAAAACGAATACTTTAAGGTACCTGGAACAGATGAAAAATTTAAAACTAAAATACATTATTTTATGTATTATACTCTAGACGGGGTAATATGTTAAATACTCACTTGTCATGTCATACCATTTAATATCAATTTACATATCTCACCTAGAGATCTAAAATAAGTGGAAGGAATTGACTAAAAAAAAATATGGACAACTAATCGTTGAGGGACATACCGGGTTGTATGTTGAAGACCCGTAAATTAACTTTTACTAAAGGTGGGTTCTACCTTTCCAGTACCACCTCTTCTGACTGTCTTACACCAGGTGATCTCTTCCCTTACCGTTTATTGAAGTGAGAAGAACGACACTCTTGGGGTACTTGTCATACTTTTCCGTTTTACTATCCTGTGACTTTCTACTTGAGGGGTCCAACCATCCACGGGTCATACGATGACCTCTAGTCACCTCTTTATTGAGGTCTTTCTTACTTCCCTACCTCGGTTTCGTTTTTGTGGTAGGTCAACATCTACCCTGACCACTATCTTCGTTCCAATCTACGGCATTTCTCCTTATAACGTATCCTTGGGCCTTACCATCTAGGTACTTAGTTCCGTTTAACCTTCGCCAGTTTGTCCTCTACCGTTCTCACTTGTAACTTTAAGATCCTTAGTCGTTTGATTCTACCTGACCTTACCCACTTAAATTGAGTTTACTGGTTATACAGATGATGATACCCATCCTTAGGGAATTTCTTTAACTCATCGGTAGTATCAGTTGTTTTCAGACTTTACGTCATGAACCTACGTTAGAGTTTTTACTGTCTTACTAGAGACAAACAAAGGTTCCGTTTGGTAAGTTATAGTGTCACTAGGTTCAGATACGAGACTTGTCATTACGACTTCGACTTCAACTTGTCAAGACACTTCTGGATGTCCTGGAAGATCTTGATTATGGGTTTTCTCTACAGGAAAAGTAATATCCCCTGACCTTACGTTTTCATCCTTCAGTTCTTTGTGGACCACATTGTCCGTTTAAACCGGAACCTCATGTCTTACTTCGTCCCGTTTCCGATTATCTCAAAACGGTTCCCTTGTGTGACCAGTATCGTTTGTGGTAGAAGGTTGTTGTGTTCTCTTCTGAGATGTGTACCTGTAGTGGTCCACCGGTTGTGACTTTAGTCTAACTAATATAAGAAACGTCGGTTTCTACCTCTTCGAGATTTGTCAGTTGTTTTTGTTCTGGTCCCCGACTGACATCGAGTCTAGTACTTTTGAGGAATTAAGGTTTAAGTCTGACTTTAACTTCTTTCACCTCTTTTGGTGATCTGGTAAGTCTATGCCGGATTACTTTAGGGAATACTGATATGTCACCTTCACTCTTTATCGAAATTCCCTGATCTAGACTATCTGTCACGGACTACTTGATACCTACCTCCATGCACTGTAACATGTTCTCTGTCCTTAGTTCTGGTAGGAGTTCTTTTTCTTTAAATTTTCTCGTTTTACCGACATACCCCTCTGGAATGTTTATCGAGACTTTTCTTCCCTTCACTTTTCGTTTCCTCTTTTCCTCGCTATATGGTTAAACTTACGTCTTAAGGTTTCTGATCGTTCTTCTCTATTGTTTCGAAAAAAGTCGCTAGTTACGTTTCTTTATCTCCTTTTGTTGTCTTACCCTTTCTGATCTTTAGAGAAGTTCTTGTGATCTCTAAGGTTCCCTTGTAAAGTACGTTTTTACCCCAGTTATTTCCTGTCTTTACCATACCTGGATTGTCTTCGTCTTCTATAATTCTTCTCCACCGTTCTTATGTGCCTTCTTGACATGTTTTGTCTAGGAGTGTTGGGTCTATTAGTGCTACCATACTAGTAAGGGGATCTCGGTCTGTAGGACCTACACTTCAGTTCACCCGGAATCCTTTGTAGTGATACTTGTTTCCATCACCTCCACTACCTTAAGGTCAACTCGATAAAGTTTAGGATTTTCTACTACGCTACTTTCTCGACGCTAGTTATACGATCGTTTAAACCTTTTGAGTCGTCACTGGTGTCCTGACCTTTTACAGTCAAAAGTAAGATTAGAGTTTCTTTCCGTTACGGTTTCTTACGAGTTTGATAGTATGTTAACGTGAGTAGAGTGTGTGATCATTTCACTACGAATTTTAATAGGTTCGGTCCGAAATCGTTATGCACTTGACATTTGAAGGTCTACAATTTCGACCAAAATCTTTTCCGTCTCCTTGGTCTCTAGTTTAACGGTTGTAGACGACCTACTATCTGTTTCGTTCTCTCAAGGTCGTTTTGTAGATGAAGACGAAGTAACTGGTTCGGTTTTGGAAACTGACACACCTAGTGTTATTTGACCCCTTTTAAGACTTTCTCCACCCTTATGGTCTGGTGGACTGGACGGAGAACTCTTTAGACATACGTCCAGTCCTTCGTTGTCAAGCTTGACCTGTACCTTGTTGTCTGACTAAGGTTTATCCTGTTCCTCATGTAGTTCCGACGTATAACAGTGGAACGAATAAATTGAATATACGTCTCATATAGTACTCTTTGCGACCCGACCTTCTTTGTGTTCCACCTTAGTTCTAACGGTCCTCTTTATAGTTATTGGAGTCTATACGTCTACTGTGGTGGAAATACCGTCTTTCACTTCTCCTTGATTTTTCGGACAACTACTTTCACTTTCTTCTCTCACTTTTTCAACCGAATTTCGAATTGTAGGCTTTTTGATTCTAGTACAGTAGGCCAGGGTAATGAAGTACCGTTTACCTACTCCTTGTCACCTTTGTCAAAGTCGGAAATAAAACCCCCGAGGTTTTAGTGACGTCTACCACTAACGTCGGTACTTTAATTTTCTGTGAATGAGGTACCTTCCTTTCAATACTGGTTGGATCTGTCATATAATTTTTCGTCTCTGTAATGAAACAGTTGTTTCCAGGTAGATCAGTTCCAATACCCAAAAGGTCATCAGTACATACCTACTCTCTTAACCTGAGACTTCTTTCGACTCACGTCTTCTTAACTACGAAAACTTGACACCACAACCTCTTCTGAGAACTCACAGGGAACTTGACGTTCCTTAAGGTTAGTCAGGTAGGATTTCCTCTAGTCGGGACCCACAAGTAACCTTCCTGACTACAACTTCGACTTTGAGGTTATCAAACCGGTGGACGACGTTTCTCGACTGAGTAAACTTTTCTGGGACTACGACCCTCCCTAACTCCCGTCCTGCGCTTCCCCTGCTGTCTCCTACTCTACCAACCTACCGTAGTGACTGAGTTACCTGTACCCAAACCCACCTGAAGCCCTAAACCATACCTGTCCCTCCGGACCGCACGACGTCAAGTACCACAGCGTGTATCAGTCTGTACTGACTCGTTGATCTAACTTGACTATGGGACGGTTCAACCACAAAAATAAAAAAACCTTTCCTATACAGACAAATATCTACGTCAAAGATAAGGACATCCCAGTCTTTCTATGGGACCTACTCCTTTATTGTTAGGTGAGGTCATAAGACCGGACCGTTTAGGGTATCCCCCGATGTCAAGTGCCCCAGGGTTTCTCAGCCTGTGTTGACTCGTACGTACACAAGTAATGTCGTCTGTTCTATGTCTTACGTACGTCCGTACTGACGTAAGACTTAGAAGTCTTAACGACTACCGTCAATCCTTAATAAACCCGAATTTCAGAAAGAGGTATTGAGAATTTTTTAGTAGGATATAAATGTTCAGATTAACGAGTTAAACATTTCACAAAAGAAATTTTTTCTTTATTTTTTTCTTTTTTTACCTGGTACATCAATCGTTCAATCGTTGACCATCTCTTTTATTCTCAGCCTGTGATGACTCACTGACTTGACTTGACTTGACTTGACTCTCCTTTGTTTGCTTATTTTTTAGAGGTTCAAATACGTACCCTCAACTAGAATATATATTCTTATACGTATAGAAATTTAATTTAATAAAAGTTAAATATTTTATAAATTACCCACTGTGTTATAAAAATTTATAGGAAAAATTTTATAACTTAACCAATGTAATTATTTTTACGGTTTACAACGTACTCCTTCTATGATTTTTCATAAACAATCACTAGACTTTAAATTTACGTCGACTTATAGAACATAAAATAAACGTTTAAGATCGGAATGACCTAAAATTATCAATCTAACCACTACTAGACACGTGAGAAAGACGTTAACATTATAGGTTTACGTCGAAAGTTGAAAGTGTTCAACTTCGTCTATATCTTGTACAACAGTTAAGTACCCTAAAATTGTGGAATTTATGGTATGATAAGGTCTCTTTGGTCAATTTTTTCCTTTATTACTTTAAAGACACTGTATTTCTTACTAGACAGTCGCTGGTATTTTCACAGAAATCAGTCTTAGATTCTTAGTTCCACTTAATGGTTGTAATCCACTAGTACTTCTAGTTGTCGTTACAAATAGATGAGTGTAAATTTCTTATTAACGTCAAAAGACGAGAGTTCAAGGAGACTGAAAAGAGACTCATTGCTCTTAAATACGAAAAGAAGATAGAAAGACTACAAGGAACTCCTTCATCATACCATAAATAATTCTGTAAAAACAAATTTAGTAGACTCTCTAACTTTTTAACGGACATCAAAGACGATTAATAGGTTCTATAAGACATATAGGGGTTCACTTTTTCACATTCCCCGTTAAATTCCTTTCCTTCTTTACCGTATTTACCAGACATGTCGAGGCAACTCCGAATGTCGGACAAAATGCACAAGTAAGTAAATGTGTCTGAGTCACTAATATCATTGTCACTTTTACGATGACATACCCGAAATTGAGTCGTTTTGACTTTGTCGAGGTTTGGAGTACTGCATTAACATTTACTTAGTAGTAGTAACATATCTTAAAAAATTTAAATATTAAGGTCATTTTTTTTATACATCAACCGTGACCACACTTTTATATAGTAAATTGGATATACTATATTGTTATTTGTCTCCTTTTGGTTCGAGTCTATTTAATACATTAAACTGGTTTCGGTACTACTTTAATTTCGGAGTAGAAATTCACTCACCATATGTATGGGACTGGAAATTATACTGTTTAGATATTGTTAATAACTTTACGTCACACACAGATTTGATATCACGAAGGACTTGACTCTGTGGTCGTGTGAACCTATTACAAGTCATGTTGGGGTATCTTTCATTTTAAATTATATTCTGGCATGTACGAGAGAGTATGGTAAAATGGATATGGGAGTAGGAATACATAATCTTAACTCCTTTTTAGTATTTGTCGATTTCTACCTAGATTTAACGTATCTACCCATTCAAAACCTTTTACACAGTAAACAAGGATTATGGATTTAGTTCTATATCTTATAAAAGTCGTGGTGTCTTTGAAGAGGTCACGAAATATTGGGGAGATAGGGAGTGGAGAGGTCCTTATTACCTTTAAAGGGAGTAAATTGAGGTGTTTGTGAAAGTGTTGAGATCGCTGATGATGAGACAAAAGATAGGGATTTGAATAATAGGACAAAAATTTAAAGTTCATTCACTTAGTGTGTTATTAGAGTCAGACCATAGAAAATGAGTCGTATCACTAAAACTTTAAATAGGTACACACTAAAATATTGATATACTATAGGGTGACGTAAACTCATGGTGTTGAGAAGTTTATAACTACCTATAACACAAACAAGATAATTTTACAGGTCGTATTTCTCAGGATATATTCACATACACACTCATATATATGTAATGAAAGAGGATCAATCCCTAGAATCTTATTGATCCTGTATCCAGTGACATATAAATTGAAATGTTCTTTGACGTTCTAATGGTTTGAATGACATCGTAAAATGTAATCGTTTTCGACATGTACTCTTAAAGTAAAAGTGGTATAAGAATGGTTATAAACTACATTTTTAATTATGTGTGTGTGTGTGAATATATATTTACCTGTAACCCTATTTTATTAAGATAAGGGACCACCGAGTCTGTCATTTCTTAGACGGACGTTACACCCTCTGGACCCAAGTTAGGTTCCTCGTTCGTATAAAATTAAAGTATCGACGTCAGTGGTAGACGTCACTAAAACCTCGGGTTTTTTATTTCAGACAGAGACAAAGGTAAGAAAGGGTAGATAAACGGTACTTCACTACCCTGGCCTACGGTACTGGAATCAAAAGACTCACGACTCAAAATTCAGTTGAGAAAGTGAGAGGAGAAAGTGAAAGTAGTTCTCCGAGAAATCGAGAAGTGAAAGACGGTATTCCCACCATAGTAGACGTATAGACTCCAATAACTATAAAGAGGACCGTTAGAACTAATGTCGAACACGAAGAAGGTCGGGTCGCAAAGAGTACTACATGAGACGTATCTTCAATTTATTCGTCCCACTGTTACATGTCGGAACTACATGACGAAAGGGATAAACCTTGGTCAGACACAAGTTTAGATGTAGAATGCAGATTTAAAACGGGTAACTTTAAATTAGAAATGAACTAAAAAACTTAAAAATGTACACGATCTATTTTGTTAAAAACGTATAAAAGAGGGACTACAAAATATAAAACTATAAAGACAAAACAAGATACTGGGTTATAGAATGACATAATGGTTTCTCTAAAAACGATAGTGACGACGACGACGACGACGATTCTGTGAAGTCAGTACAGGCTGAGACACACTGGGGTATCTGCCGTCGGGTGGTCCGAGGGGGCAGGGACCCTAAGAGGTCCGTTCTTGTGACCTCACCCAACGGTAAAGGAAGGGGTTACATACTTTCACTTTTCACTTTCACTTCAACGAATCAGCACAGGCTGAGAATCGCTGGGGTACCTGATGTCGGATGGTCCGAGGAGACAGGTACCCTAAAAGGTCCGTTAGTGATCCTTCTCGTTTTTCAATAGAGGGTGGTCTTTTTAAGGTGTTCATGTTTTGTCTAACCTTACGTCCTCTACTTCACCCATCTTCTCCGGCACTTCAACTGTTTCAGAGTTTGCTTCCATGTCCGATTACAAGACTTCTAGACTTCCGACTCTTCCCTCGTTCTCTTGACTCTCGGTGAGAAACGACAGTGAAGTTCCTAATGAAATTAAAAGAAGATAACTGATATAATGAAACAGTCCTTGAATCTTAGACAGAACTTGTACCGATATAACACGACACTTCTGTACATTTATAACAGTAGAAGAAGAGTTCTCCCAACTAAACAAACAAGATAAAATTAATCTTATCCTTTAATTGTTCCAAACACCGTTTGATGTTTGAGACGGAGTACCCACTAAAGTATTTATAATCAAGTAAAAAACCACAAAAAAAACAAACAAACAAAAAAAAAAAAACCACCCCCCTCACAGACCCTTTTCACTTTAGAAGGTCATTGGATGCACCGAGTCCTCCTATTTACTTGAACCGAGTCCTATTCACTTGACCTGTCGAAAATGTTTCTTACCCCTAGAGTAAAAGTATGTGACAAAGGAAAGACGTTAAGTAACGGTTTTAAAGACTGTGATAACAGAGTTTAAGACTGAAAAAAAGAAATCTAGTCTTTTTTTTTTTTGCCAATAAAAATTCTAAAGATAAACATATTACGTCTGATCTCGGAACGGAGTTTTATTTATTTTACCCTTTTTGTGGGTAAGGCAATCGAAGATTACGACAAGTCTCAGAGGAAGTGTGTTACGCGGAAAGAATTGGTAGAGGAGTAAATGGAATCTCAATTTTTAATGTAGTCAAATTTTCTTGGCGTACTTAAACAGTCTTTAGAGAAGTTCCGTCGGAAGTGCAGGAACAAGGAGTCCGACATCTAGTACCCCAAGTCGTACCCTTAGTGGTCGCATATTTTGTGACTTCGGTAAAATAGTTGTGGGTATCTTACCAATCAGACTCCGACGTTTATGTACTTTTCGTCTCAAGGCATCTTCTGACTGTGACGACAGTATACACTCCGTGTACACCTCTTCCGAGAAAAAGAAGGAAGACTACTTGCATAGGAATCTTACCTGTCTTGTTACAACTTTATTCTACGATGTTGCCATTAATACCTTTTGTGGTTTAAACATCTACGTCTATGTTTATGATGACAAAGACCTTTCCTTCATAGTCTCGTTCTGTTACGATAGTCTCCCTGTTATAGTGTCATTTTTACTAACTAATGTAACCTTCTCGTTATTCTGTATCTCTTATGTCTTCTACTTCGGTGTTATCGACACCTTTCCGATATCTCCATACACTCCCTTTGATCGTCTTTCGTCCAGGAGACTCTGTGGTGTCGGTACATCTCGTCCCCCAATGTTTACCGGTGTATCGCCAGTATCCGGTAGTGTCGATTTTACTTTTAAAGTCGATGTTACTTTTGGTTCTTGTACGGATCAACCCACCGTGTAAGTATCTTCCTCCACCACACAAAGAAATGATTCTTTAACTGGTCGTAAAATCCTCGTTACTGTCAACTTAACGGTTCTAACTACTACCGGTTCACGGCCTCCTTCTTTATGTACCCCCAGACTTCCACTCTCAGGTGTGACCACTCCCACTACTACGAATCCAAGGGACAGTGCCAGTCAGGTATCTACTCGTCCTTCTGTTTCTTCTCTCCCTAGACCTCCAGACCCGCAAGACTCTGAGGACACTCTTATTTGAGTCACTGAGCCCACTTTAAAAGTACTCGGTACCATCTCAAACTTCTCAGTAGACAAACTCGTTCTTTCCTCTTTACCAATGTCAAAAATTTTCAACATAAAGGATCCTAACTGTAATCTACCGTGTCCGTTACTGATCTCACTCTAAAGGACCTTAGTACGAAGGTTTAATATGGTCGAGGAGATAAAGACGACTTTAAATCACACAACGACCGATGTATGTGAAAAATTTACCGTTTGTATTTTTAAAATTTCCCTCGTGAAATTTAGTGTTTATAACATGGGTAGGAGATTTAAAGAGAAAGTTTCAAGGTGTAAGATAATAAACGGTCACGGTTATTATAAAACGGTAAGATGGGTGAGGATGAAGGAATCCAGTTCGAAATTAATTACGACAGTAACTGCTGACATAGTAAAACTGGAGGTACAGTACTAAGAGAGTCAAACCGACTATCTGTTTATCGTCAGAAATTATGAAAAACTCATCAGTTTAAACATTAGACTCTAATAAAAATCTTATTAACTTCTTATTTGAAGTCGGAGTATAAGTTACGTAAACTGTAAGTCGAGACATATCGGAAAGATGAATGTAGTGGAGTGAGTCGTATGTGAGTCGGGATGTAAAAAAAGAGGACAGGAGACACAGGGACGACTATAAGTCTTTATGGTCAACTTGATTCTCGTTGGATCTTATATTTGTAAAGAAGAATCCAAAATGAAGGGATAATTCTATGATGTCTCAAAGACAGAACAATTTAGTTCTTTGATCAGACTAGGTTTTTACCCAAATTCCCACCTTGCACTACGACCCGAACACCTCGGTCGAGGTAACGAAAAAGAATCTACTGTGACAGACGACAAAGAGATAACACAGGGTAAGCCGAAAGTCCGGGAAAGGAGAAAGTGTCTCTTCTTGGTTCACAACGGACCGGACGGTAGTACCCAAAAGAACATCTTACACTCTGTGTGACTTAATCCGTTTCCTAAAGTGTGTAGACGATGGTTAGAGTGGTAAAACTTCAGAAGTCAAGACAATTCCCAATCAGATCACAAATAACTGACGTAGAAGCAAAAGGCACAGAAAATAATAAAAGAAGATTTAAAGGTCTAATAAAATGGGATGGGTAAGTAAAAATTAAAATGAAAAGAGGAATTCTTATATATTGTATTCTAGACAAGGTAATTTTCTAAATTCCAACTTATCTGATCGTAAGAATTAATATCCGTGTTACGACGAGGAGAGATCTTGAATAAGTAGAAGGTAATGACTTTAAACTATAGACAACTAATCCTTAAGGAGTATACCAGGTTAAATGTTGAAGACCCATGAATAGTTTTTCTTAACGATATTCTTAGAATTTCTCTATCATTATGAGGCGGGTAAGAAGAATAAAACGTTTCCTATAGAAACCAGTAAAAACTGGTAAGACTACGTTGTAAATATACGAAGATAAATCCCGATTGGTAATCTCGTGTCTCCTATTTTTTTCATACGTTTCTATATTGACTATAAAGTTAGAAGTTTGGACCACTATTCGCAATCCTTGATGAACTCCAAGTACCGAAAGAGGAATTGAGAATTTTTTTCATAAGATAAGTAAATGATCAAATGAGTTAGTCAATCATTTCAGTAAGGACTTTTTTTTTTTTTCATTCGTTGGAAATCCCTTTTGTTTGTTGATTTTTGAGAGGTTCAAGTACACACCCTTAACTAAGAGTATATCTTCTTATATGTATAGGAATATAATTCTAGTAAAAGTCAAATATTTTACAAAGTACCCATTATGTATAGAATTTCAGAAAAAGTTTATAACGTAACCTATATAAATACCTTTTAAGTTTACCATATACTCCGTCCATGATTTTTCATAAACAGTAACTAGACTTTAAATTTACGTTGACTTGTAGAATATAAAATAGACCTTTAAGATTAGAATGACCTAAAATTATCTAATCTATCGAGTACTCAAAAAGTCTATATAGATCGAGGGAGACGTGAATGTTATAGGTGTAGACTGAAAGTTCAAAGTATTTATTTTATCTACATACTGTAAATCAGTTAAGTATCCATGACGGGACTGTGATGGTGTCATAAGGTCCCTTTGTTCAATTGTTGTGGTCTTTTATTATTATTACCTCAAAAACACCAATTTCTTATAGACAGTCACAGGTATTTTCGCAAGTATCAGTCTTAGATACTTTGTTCCCTTTAATGGTTACAGTTCCACTATTAGTTTTAGATGTTAAAGACAGATGAGTGCAATTACTTCTTAACCTAAAGGAGGAGAGTTTGAAGAGACTGAAAAGAAACTCATCCCTCTTAAATACGAAACACTACAAACACTACAAAGGACTCTTTCATACTTATCGTACACTCAAAAAGTCTAGTAAAGAGAATTTAGAAGACTCTCTAAATTTTTACTAACGGACACACAGATGGATAGGAGGCCCTATAGACCGGATCTGAGATCACGTGTCAACATCCTTATTAAATTTCTTTCCTTCTTTTGTCGTATTACTAGAAATGTCAAGGTACCTCTGGGTGTACCGTACTTTCATGAGTTAGTGACTGTGTCTCAGTTGCTAGTCTTGTTGTTGTTTTTTGTGATTTCACGAAATAACATCGTTTTAACCTTGTCAAAGTTATCAGTACTATTTTAACGTTTAATTAGTGGTGGTAACGTACGTTAAAAAATAAATTCAAATAATAAGGTCATTTTTATACAGTATCCACGACGTAATTTTTATATGGTAAATTGGATTTACTCCACCTATAATGGTAAGGGTCTAAGTCTCCTGTGATTCGAGCCTATTTGATACACTAAACTGGTTTCCACACATTAACTACTGATCTTCTAAACTTTAATTTCGGAACAGAAATTTGCTCACTATACGTACGTAAAAGGGAAGTATACTGTCTGTGTACTGTTAATGACATTACGTTACACAACGTTATCATCAACAGACTTAGTATCACAAAGGACTCGACGCTAGATGGCCAAAACGTACTACAAGTGTATCAGAGTGTCTTCTATTTTGGATTATGTTCCTTTATGTCAGGGAGCGTATTGTAAATTGGATACTAGAGAAGAAGATACTTAAGGAAAACGAAATCTTGACTCCTTTTAAACGTATGTCATTTTCTACCGTAATTTAACATGTTTACCCATTTAAACCTTTTACACGGTAAACAAGGATTATGGACTTAGTTCTATTGTAAAGTTGTGGTGTCTGTAAAGGGACTATGAAATATTGGGGGCGAAGAACCGATGAGGGTAGTATTTCCGTTAAAGGGAGTCTGGAATTGAAGGGTTTCTCGAGCGAGAGTGGATCTCCTTTGCGACGAGACCAAAGATAGGGATTAGAGTAAAAGGGATAAAGACTTAAAGTGTATTCACTTTGGTGTGTTATTTACAAGAATCAGACATAGAACGTGAGTCGAATTAACAAAACTTTAAGCCGACACGACTCAAATATACTTACGTAGATCGGGAGACGGTGTAGATAGGGTAGAATGAGTAAGAGAATGGTTATCTATAAACTCAAAGTCAAATAATATTTTATAGAACATATTTGTGGGAATATTTTCGTATACACATATATACATAATAAAATGATCAATATCTAGATTCTCCATTAATGAAATTGTATTTGTAGACGTAAAAATGAAATATTCTTGGACGATTGAAATACTTGAATACCATTGTAAAATGTAATGGTTTTCGGTACATACTCTTAAGATAAACGGGGTAGAGGAACCGTTATAAACTACATCTGTAAAATTTTTATTGAATATTTACCTTAACCCTATTTTATTAGAGTAACACTCAACTTAAAAGTAAATGAACCACCGATCACTTTCACCTGTCGAAGGATACATGAACCAATAAGTATATGAGTGGAGAATGTCGAGATTTTAAACGGGTAAAATTAACAAAAGAAGAAGGATAACTAAAAAACTTATGATTTTCAAACGATCTATTTAGATGAAAAAGTCTACAAAAAAAGGATCTGAGAGAACGAAAACTACGAAGACAAATCAAGACAGAGTTTAACGACGTCACTATGTCGTGTCTCAACACGCCGGTCATCCTTCCCGTCTTTTGGGAGCGGGTGGTTTTTCAAGGTTTGTTTCGTCAAACCATGGGTCCTCTACTTCACCCATCCTCTCCGGTATTTTGACTATTTTGACGTTCGGTTCCGTGTATCCCCTTGTAAGCCTTCTGTCCTTTCCTTCGGCCTTTGACTCTTAGAGAGAGACAATAGTGAAGTTTTCTTTCTTTCTTTTCTTTCACTTCAGCGAGTCAGCACAGGTTGAGAAACGCTAGGACACCTGACGTCGGAAAGTCCGAGAAGACAGGTACCCTAAGAGGTCCGTTCTCCTGACCTCACCCAGCGATAAAGGTAGAGGTCCCCTAGAAGGGCTGGGTCTCTAGCTTGGGCCCAGAGGGTGTAACGTCCGTCTGTGAAATGGGAGACTATATGGTCCTTTCGGGGTTCTTATGACCTTACCTAACGGGACGGGAGGAGGTTCCCTAGAAGGGTTGGGTCCCTAGTATGAGTCTAGACAGTGTGACGTCCGTCTAAGAAATGGTAGACTCGGTCGTCCCTTCAGGATAGTGAAGATTGTAATTAGATTAAAACAACGTAACTTATATGACCACACAATCCTTTAGACGTCAGATGAAACCTGTACCACTGTGAGACGAGACGTCTATAGACTTATAACAGTAGAAGAATTCACTCAACTAAAATAAACAAGGAAAAGAAAAAATTATAATTGATTTATAATTGATTTGATGCCTGAGACGGAGTACCCACTAAAGTACTTATGATCAAGTATAAAATCGGAACAGACCCCATGACCTTAACAGGGGGTGTCGGTGTACGTAGTCTCATTCACTTGACCTTTTAAGTATGTTTCTTATTTCTAGACTGAAAGTGACCGAGAAAAAAAAAAGAAAGAAGTTAAGTCGGGGGTTTAAGACACTGATTACTGAGTTTGTAAAAATAAGAAATCTAGTCTTTTGGACCCAACATAAGTTCTAAAGATAAACTTACCACGTTTGATCCTGGAAAAGACTTTTGTCTTTAACGTTTTACCCTTTTATTGGGTAAGGAAACCGAAGATTAAAACATTCTTAGAGGAGGTGTGTTGCCGTCGGATAGAATTGGTAGAGAAGTAACTGGGCATCTCAAGTTTTTCTGTAGTTGTCGTGCTTAAACAGTCTTTAGAGAAGTTCCGTCGGAAGTGCAGGAACAAGGAGTCCGACATCTAGTACCCCAAGTCGTACCCTTAGTGGTCGCATATTTTGTGCCTTCGGTAAAATAGTCAAAGATTATTTACCAATAAAGCTCCGACATTTATGTACTTTTCGTCTCAAGGCATCTTCTGACTGTGACGGCAGTGTACACTCCGCGTACACCTCTTCCGAGAAAAGGCAGGAAGACTACTTGCATAGGAATCTTACCTGTTTTACTACAACTTTATTCTACGATGTTGATGTCAATACCTTTTGTAGTTCAAACATCTACGTCTATATTTCTGATGACAAAGACCTTTCCTTCATAGTCTCGTCCTGTTATGATTCTCTCCTTGTTATAACGTCATTTTTACTAACTAATGTAACTTTCTCGTTATTCGGTAACTTTTATGTCTTTTCCTTCAGTGTTAGCTACACCTTTTCGATATCTCCATACACTCCCTTTGATCGTCTTTCGTTCGGACAGCTCTGTGGTGGTGGTACATCTCGTCCCCCAATGTTTACCGGTGTATCGCCAGTATCCGGTAGTGTCGATTTTACTTTTAAAGTCGATGTTACTTTTGGTTCTTGGGCGGATCGACTTACCGTGTAAGTATCTTCCTCCACCACACAAAGAAATGATTCTTCAACTAGTTGTAAAATCCCCGTTACTGTCAACTTAACGGTTCTAACTACTACCGGTTCACGGCCTCCTTCTTTATGTACCCCCAGACTTCGACTCTCAGGTGTGACCACTCCCACTACTACGAATCCAAGGGACAGTGCCAGTCAGGTATCTACTAGTCCTTCTGTTTCTTCTCTCCCTAGACCTCCAGACCCGCAAGACTCTGAGGACACTCTTATTTAAGTCACTGAACCCACTTTAAAAGTACTCGGTACATTGTCAAACCTTTAATTAGATAAACCCCTTCTTTTCTTTTATACCAGTGTTTGAAGGTTCATTAATAAAAGTACCTGACAGTAATCTATTGTTCCCGATAAGAACCCCACCCCAAAGGACTTTAGTACAAAGGTTTAATGTAGTCCAGGAGATGAAGACGACTTTAGATCACATAAGGTCGAATATATGAAACGGATTTACCTTTTTTTTATTTACACTTTTTCGTTGGTGACATTTCGTGTTTGTAACATAGGTAGGAGATTAAAAGAGACAGTCTCAAGGTGTAACATAAAAAAAAAAACATTAAAGTTAAAAGTATTACGAACGGTAGGATTCGTAGGGGAGTGGATGGAGGACTTCAGTTCGAACATAATTGTGACAGTACCTGACAACATCGGAAGCCCAGAGGTGCAGTACTAAGTATAATCGACTATCCGTCTATCGTAAGTAATTTTGAAAACCTATCGTACATTAGACTCTATAAAAATCTTATTAACTTTTTTAGAAATCGGAACAAAAGTTACGTAAGGTGTTAGTCTCTGTATAGTAAAAAAGATAAGTATAGTGTAGCCTGGTCCGAAAAACTTGAGATTTAAAAGTAGAGTCAGAAAGACAAAGGGATGACTGTAAGTTTTCATGGTCAACTTGGTTCTCGTCTGTTGGAACTTATATTTTGAAAATAAGAATCGACAATAAAAGAGAATACGACGTCTTCAAGACTAAATAGTTTGGTCCTTAGATCGGGTTAAGTTCCTCACCCCAACTCTTTCTTTCCGTCATCATTTCTAACCCCTCGGTCAAGAAAAGGAGAAAGGATCTATCATATAAGACGACAAAGAGACCCGAAGGTACCACCGGGTCCACCATTTCTTAGACGTACGTTGCGTCCTCCGGGTCCAAGCTAGGGACCTTCTAGGGGACCTCCTCCTCTACTGACGAAGAGATACCTCGGGGTGAGATGAAAGTCCGAGACAGGAGTGCGTGTCTGTTCCTGGTCCACAACGGACCGGACGAGAGCCGAAAGTAACACGTTTCACTCTGGGTGACCTAATTCGTGTCCTTAAGTCTAAAGATTATAGTCAGGATGTTGAGACTTCAGAAGTCGACACGATCCTAATAAGTTTACGAATGACTCCCATGGAGGTACAAGTCACAGTCATTAATAGAGAAAGACTTTAAGGTCTGAGAAAATGGAACGGGTAAGAAAAGAATTAAAACTAAAATTAAAAGACGAAATTCTTATATATCGTAGACGGTGTAATTTACTAAAAACCCAATTAACATGTCATAACAATTAATTTCAATGATATAACATGTCACCTAGAGATATAGAATAAATTAGAATACATTTACTTTGATATAAACAACTAATCGTTAAGGGGTACACTAAGTTGAATAATGAAGACCAATAAATAGGTTTTATTGACGAAGTCATAGAATTTTTCTATCCTTATGGGACGGCTAAGAAGAAGAAACCCTTTTCCATAGAGACCAGTAAAAAATTATAGGGTCACGTTGTAAAATACAGGAAGGTAACTCCTGATTATAAATCTCATCTGTCTTATGTCTTTCATACGTCACCCTTCTGACTAAAAAGTTAGAAGTCAGGACCACTATCGTTAATCCTCAATACACCCCGAGTACCGAAAGAATATCGAGAATTATTTAGTAATATGAAAAAAAATGGTCAGATGAGTGATTCGAACAATTTAGAAAAGACTTTTTGTTTGTTTGTTCACGATTCTTTGGTCGTTCTTTTTGTTTGTTCATTTTTAATAGGTTCAAATACGTACCCTCAATAAAAGTATGACTTCTCATACGTATAGATATATAGTTTTAATAAACCCCCGAAGGGACCACCAAGTCGACCATCTCTTAAGGGGACGTTACACCCTCTGGACCCAAGCTAGGGACCCAACCCTTCTAAGGGACCTTTACCCTTGTCGATGAGTGAGGAAATATGGGAGTTATAAAACCGGACCTCTTAAGTCAGGTACCCCAGTGTTTCTCAGTCTGTACTGACTCGTTGAAAGTGAAGTGAATTGAAGTCTCAGTTAAAATTTTATTTATTTTAATAAAATCCATACATGTTACAAATTACTTATTATGTACTTAATAATAAAATGTTTATAACGTAACCCATATAAATGTTTTTTATTTATAATATAATTTGTTTATGATTTTTCATAAACAATAACTAGACTTTAAATTTACGGTGACTCGTCGGACATAAAATAGACCTTTAGGATTGTATTTACCTAAGAGAATCTAATTTAACCACTATTAATAAAAGTCCATGGACATTGAAGAAGTGAACGTTATAGTCTTATGGTGAAAACTGAAAGTGTTTAGTTTCCTATATAATGTACATCAGTTCAGTACACTAATTACAGAATTTTGATGGTAGGATAAGGTCCCTTTAGTCAATCGTTTCCTTTATTACTTTAAAAATACTACATTTGTATTCGTCAGTCACTGGTACTATCACAGGAATCAGTCTTAGATTCTTAGTTCCCTTTAATGGTTGTGGTCTCAACAATAGTTTTAGTTATAAAAAATACATGAGTGGAAATACTTCTTGACATAAAAGACGAGAATACAAGAGGACTATAAAGAAACCCATCTCTCTTATATACGAAAAGGAGAAAGAAACATTACAGGGACTCCTTCATCATACCTTAAATTTAGTAAACGCTCTAAATTTCTTCTTTAATGGATGCCACGGACGATTAAGAGGTCCTATAAAACGTATAAGAGATCGCCTTTTTAACATTCCTTATTAAATTCCTTTCCTTCTTTCGTCGTATTTACTAGACGTCTCAAGGTACCTCTGGATGTACAGTATCTCCTGAATGAGTGCCTCAGTTACTAAATTTATTGTTATTTTCGTAATGACATGCTCAAGATAAAGTCGTTTTGACCTTGTCAAACTTTTCAGTACTATTTTGACATTTACTTAGTAGTAGTGACGTATCTCAAAATAAATAAATAAATCAAAAGGGGGGTCATTTTATTCATCATCCGGGACCCAATTTTTATTCCGTAAACTGGATATACTATATCTATAATGATAGGGGTGTAGGTCTCCTGTGGCTTGATTCTGTTTGATAAAGTAAACTAGTTTTTGTACATTGACTACTGATCTTCTAAACTTTAATTTTGAAGTAGAGACTCACTATATGTATGTAACCGGAAATTATACTGTTTGTGTATTAAGAACGTCACTTTACACAATGTTATTATTGTCAGATTTACCATTACAAAAGACTCGAGAGAGTAGTAAGAACGTATTACAAGTCGTGTTGAAGTATCTGTGATTTTATATTGTCTCCTATTATATAAGGGGAAGTATTGTAAATGGGTACGAGAGAAGGAGACAATGAAGGAGTACATCTTAACTCCCCTTAAGATATATCAATTTTTACCTAGATTTTACATTTTTACCCATACAAAATTATTTACACGGTAAACAAGGATTATGGATTTAGATCTATATCTTGTAGTAGTTATGGTTTTTACCGGGGACTATGAAATTTACGGGGGTTTTATAGGGATGTAGGATCCGATGAGGGTAATATTATTACTTGTTGTAGGAGGTTGAAGGTCAATGACGACGAGATTCGAATAAAAGGGACAAAGACTTAAAGTACATTCACCTTAGTGTGTTATTTGTCAGAGTTTACTCGTCAGAAAGCGAGTCGTATCACTATAACTTTAAACAGACACGACGTGAATATGTCTATGTATCATTGACTGATGTACGTATATAGGGTAGAAATTGGTAGGAGAATAACTACCCGTAAACTTAAAAGCGAACAACATTATTCAAATCACAATTGTGAGGATACATTGACATATACACGTGTATACACCCCGAAGGGTCCGCCATTTCTTGGACGGACGGTTACTTCCTCTGTATTCTCTACTCTCCGTCAAAGGTAGGGACCCAACCTTTCTAGGAGACCGTCTCCCGTACGGTTGGGGAGGTCATAAGAACGGATCACTTAAGGTACCTGTCCCCTCAGGTTTCACAACGTTTCTCAGCCCACGTTGATTTCACTGAATTGTACGTACACATATCTGTATAATTAAAGGGATCGTTATCTAGATACTACCTTTAATGACCTTATATCTTTTGATATATAAATTGAAATATTGTTTGACGTCTAAAGATTCGATTGACAACGTAAAAGTAATGGGTTTTGGTACATACTCTTAAGTATAAAAGGGGTGTATGAACGGTTACAAACTTCAGTTTTAATTTTTTTTTTCTGTATTTAACTTTGACCCTATTTTTATTATAACACTCAAACTAAAAGTGAATGAACTACTAATTATTATGACTTGTGAAAAGATATATGATATAAGTAAGTATATAGAGGTAGAATTTAAAGATTTAAAAAATGTAAAATTAACTCTGAAAAGAAAAGTAACTAAAAATCTCAAAAATATTCACATTATCTATTTTAATGAAAGAGTTTAAAATAAACTCTTCAAAATAAAAAACTAAAAAGAGAAATCGTGAAACTGGGTACTAGAACGTCAAAATGTTTCTTCTCAAAACGATGGTGACTTCTTCTGTCTTGTCAAAGAGGGTGGTTTGTCAACGTACACATGTTTTGTCTAACCCTACTTCTTCTACTTGACCCATCCTCTCCTGTATTTCGACCTTTTAAGGGTTGTATTCCATGTGTCTGCCTGTGACTTCCGACCCTTCCCTCGTCCTCTTCTCAGGGAGAGACAACAGTGAAGCTCCTAATACGATTAAAAGAACTTTTGTCACTACAAGTCGCCTGAACCTCAGGTACGACCTGTACCCCTGTAGCATGACACTCCTAAAGATTTATAACAATATTAGAATTCTCTCAACTAAATAAACAAGAAAAGGAAAATAAAATCTTTTTTAATTGTTCCAACACAGTCTGATATCCGAGACAGAGTACTCACCAATATATTTATAAAGAAATATAAAAATCGGAACAGACCCTCAGGGTCCATCAAGTCACCGTTTCGTACGTGGACGTCCTCTGAGTCCCCTGCACTCAAAATAGGGACCTAGCCCCTCTAGAGGACCTCCTTCTTTACCGTTGGGTAAACTTATAAGAACGGACCTTTTAAGTTATCTGTCTCCTCGGACCGCCCGATGTCAGGTTCCCCAGAGTCACAGTCTGCACTGACCCGTGTACGTGTGTGTTGGAAGGTCCCTATGACTTTAGAGGTGTGGATGCACGGAGCTCTGGTCACTTGACGTGTCTAAAACATGTTTTTTATACCTAGACTGAAAGTGATCGACAAATAGGGGGTTTAAAGACACCGACAACAGAGTGTACAAAGTGAAAAATCTAATCTTTTTTTCCCGAACATAAATTCTAAAGACAAACTTTCTACACCTGACCCTGGAAACGAGTTTTGTTTTTAACATTTTAGTCTTTTAGTAGGTAAGGAAATCGAAGATTACAACAGGTCTGATATAGGGTGTGTCACCATCGGATAGAATTGGTAGAGACATCAAGATTGTGATGTAATGATTAACCAGTCTTTAAAGGAGTTCCGCCGGAAGTGCAGGAACAAAGAGTCCGACATTTAGTTCCCTAAGTCGTACCCTTAGTGGTCACATATTTTGTGCCTTCGGTAAAATAGTCATAGGTCACTTACCAATAAAGCTCCGACGTTTATGTACTTTTCGTCTCAAGGTATCTTCTGACTGTGTCGACAGTGTACACTCCGCGTACACCTCTTCCGAGAAAAGGAAGGAAGACTACTTGCATAGGAATCTTACCTGTTTTGCTACAACTTTATTCTACGATGTTGATGTCAATACCTTTTGTAGTTCAAACGTCTACGTCTATACTTCTGATGACAAAGACCTTTCCTTCATAGTCTCGTTCTGTTCCGATTGTCTCCCTGCCATAGTGTCATTTTTACTAACTAATGTAATCTTCTCGTTATTCTGTGTCTTTTATGTGTTGTACTTTGGTGTTGTCGACACTTTTTCGATATCTCCATACACTCTCTTTGATCGTCTTTCGTCCGGACAGCTCTGTGGTGTTGGTACATCTCGTCCCCCGATGTTTACCGGTGTATCGCCAGTATCCGGTAGTGCCGATTGTACTTTTAAAGTCGATGTTACTTTTGGTTCTTGCGAGGGTCAACCCACCGTGTAAGTATCTTCCTCCACCATACGAAAAAGTGATTTTTCAACTGATCGTAAAATCCCCGATACTGTAAACTTAACGGCTCTAACTATTATCGATTCACGGCCTCCTTCTTTATGTACCCCCAGACTTCGGCTCTCAGGTGTGACCACTCCCACTACTACGAATCCAAGGGACAGTGTCAGTCAGGTATCTACTGGTCCTTCTGTTTCTTCTCTCCCTAGACCTCCAGACCCGCAAGACTCTGAGGACACTCTTATTTGAGTCACTGAACCCACTTTAAAGGTAATCGGTACATACTCAAACCTTTCAGTAGATATACCTTCTTTTTCAATGAACCAATCTTTAATTCCTTAATAGAAGATTCTGACAGTTATCCACCGTTTTCGTAGGGAACCTACTCTAAAGGAGTTTCTTAAATAATTTGAGTACAAAGACCAGATAATTTAGTTTAAACTTTAGTAGATAATTTCTCTTATAAGTTCACACCGTTTTTTTATCTACTGGGTTGTAATACGTATAAAGTTTCTAGGTTAGGTAACTTAAAATAATTCAATACATATAGAATAGTCGAACTTTTATAAATTTCGGTACTAAATATAGTACCGTAGTATAACTATAGAAGACGTGGCTCACACTCTTTGAGAACTCATTAACATACGGAGGTTTATTAAGTTATAAGAAACACTAGAGATTAAACTTTTATAAAAGAAGAAGACTTATTACGTACTAGATCAGTAAAAATTTATAATAAATCGACACTTTAGTGTAGGTTGAGAAAAAATCACTGGGGTACCTGAGATCTAACAGTCCGATGAGACAGGGACAGTAAAAGGTCCGTTCTTATGATCTCACCCAACGATAAAGGAGGAGGTCTCCTAGAAGGACTAGGTGCCTAGTTTGGTCGTAGAGAACGTAACCGTCCACCTAAGAAGTGGTGACATGGTGACTAGGTCAGTGATAAGACGGGAGAAAAGAAATAAGGTAGGAACATGATTGTAAATAAGTCACATCTGACTTTAACGTTTAAGACAGTAAAAATGTGAAAACTAGTAAAAATAACTACATTATTACGATTTGTAAAGTAAAAGTATTCCGAAAAGACTTTTAATGTAACACATATAAACGGTTTCTTAGTGGTACCTTAATATTACAAAAGGATCTTTATAGACGAACTTCCTACCGAAGGACAATGATTGATTCGGTTAATATCAGGGAAGAGTGAAAATTAACTAGAGTCATTACCATACACCGGAATTTATAAGATAGAGTCAGAGAATATACTTTTCCATTTTAAATCTAGGTCTCTTAGTTGTGATAAAGTAGTAAATTATATTCTAGATGGGAAATTGCTTTTCAATTAATACATATGCATATTTTATTAGTATTACTATTTTACCCGTTCTACTATGAAACCCCTTACCACCCATACAAATGTCGTATCTAAAAACCATTGACATAGTGATTATATATGAATAGAAGTTTAAGTAGTTTAACATATGTAATTGGTGCATGTCGAGAAAATACAGTTTCTATTGAGTCATTTCACTAAAAATTTTCTATACATAGTATTAAAGGACTGGTCATTTTCAATAACTATAGACAAGAGGATTTCTTCTCTAAACTATAGACAAGAGGATTTCTTCTCTAAACTATAGACAAGAGGATTTCTTCTCTAAACTATAGACAAGAGGATTTCTTCTAAAATTTTTTTTAAGACGTTACTTTACTTTTTACTTCGTCACTATGTTTTGTTAACTTCTTTATTCCACCATTATTGTGGTTTGTAAAAACTCATAAACTATAATCAACAAAAACTGAGGTTTAGTAAGAAAGAGAATTGTGAAACTCAGTATGATCTTCCGACTCAAAGGTTCTTAACTGTAAAAGTTTGACACCACGACCTCTTCTGAACATTCTCAGGAAACCTGTCGTTCCTCTAGTTTGGTCAACTAGAATTTTCTTTATTTGAGACTTATAAGCAACTTTCCAGAGTACGACTTCGAGGTTATGAAACCGGTATACTACGTTTCTTGGACTGCGACCCTTTCTGACTCCCTTCCTCCTCCTCGCCCACTGTCTCCTACTCTACCAACCTACTGTAGTGACTGAGTCACCTGTACCCAAATTCGTTTAAGGTCCACTATCGCTTCCTCTCCCTTCGGACCGTACGACGTCAAATACCCCAGTGTTTCTCGACCTGTTGTCGTTATATTAGAATAAACAAAGGATGAACAAGGTTGTCTATAATTTCAAAGTCAATGAAATAAACGGGGAATGGAGACCTGGACCAACCAACCAACCAAATCAGTGATGTAGTACAGGCTAAGAACACTGGGGTACCTGAAATCGGACGGTCCGAGGAAACGGGTACCCTAAGAGGTCCGTTCTTATAATCTCACCCAACGGTAAAAGAAGAGGTCCCTTAGAAGGACTGGGTCTTTAGTTTGGATATATATATATTTCCTCCAAATAGAACTCCTCAAGTCAAGGGATAAATACCTCCGACTCTTTAAGGTGTTAAAAGACGGATGTTACATATTTCGGTCCTTTCGGTCACCATATTAAGTGAGGGTCAGACTTCCGGACACATGGAGACCTGGACGACGACGACGACGATTCAGCGAAGTTAGTACAGTTTGAGACACGCTAGGGTATCTGCCGTCGGGTGGTCCGAGAGAGTAGGGACCCTAAGAAGTCCGTTCTTGTGACCTCACCCAACGGTAAAGGAAGAGGTTACGTACTTTCACTTTTCTCTTTCAGTTCAGCGAGTCAGCATAAGCTGAGAATCACTGGGGTACCTGACGTCCGATGGTCCGAGGAGGTGGGTATCCTAAAAGGTCCGTTCTCATGACCTCACCCACGGTAACGGAAGAGGTTGGATGATAAGGTTATTACTCCTGTTTTGTTTTGTTTATTACTCCTGTTTTGTTTTGTTTTCCCGATTTTATTTTGTGTATTTGTTCTATTGACATCTAATTCATGGTATTCACTTAATGTGTTTTTACTACATAGTTCTATTGGACCCTCTTAACGAAGAATCTACAACAATTCTCTTAAGGAAAGACTCCCACTTTAAAGTTGATTTTGGATTTCTTACTCTTCATTAGTTCATGACTTATTTAGTGTTCTTCTTATAGGGTCCTAAGGTCCGTAGAAATTCTCTATGTAAGTATTAATATTATTTCTTACATAAAGGATTTCTACGACAGGACTCTCTCTTTTAGAAAAAACAAAAACAAACAAACATAGTACCCTTGAATTATCTCCGATCACAAAGGAAATTACGGTCTCAGTGACTTATTGTCACCCATAATCATTTTAGTCTATTGCATCCAGTGTTATTTATAAACCTAAAAAAAGATTCATTTAACATTTTTTTATTATCCAAAAACCCATCCACCCATTGTTCCAGTCGAAACGTAAATATCTTTTTCAAATGAGAACGTCAAAGTTTCTATGACTTGATATACTAACCTTTCCCCATCTTTAATATCCAACTTTCGTCCATCTTTTATATACACCCTTCCCTCATCTTTTAGTTTCTCCCCGCATTTAAAATTGTCACTCGATTCGTCACAATGTCCTAAAGACCGTCTTCTGTTACTCGGTTTCATCTTTTGAACCTTTATCTTTCGTCTCCATTTAAATTGTTAACCTTCTTCTTTTTTCTATTATAGACTCTGTATTAAACACAATGTAATCCTTGTCCTTTCCCTAAACTAAATCCAGTATGGACTTACCAGATCGCCAAAAGGGATGAAAGAAGTTGAATTCAGACTTAAACCGTTATTCATCAAGTACTAGACTCCGTGTCAGTCGAGGCGCCAAGAAAAACGACTGACATATCTCCAAGAGGTAGAAACCGATGTTTCTTATATTAGTTAGACTAAAGTCACAACCGGTAGACCACTACAGGTACACATCTCAGAAGAGAACACAACAACCGTCTCCTACAAACGATACTGGTCACGTAAGAGAACCGTTTTGAGATAATCGGAAACGGAATGAAGTAAAACATGAGGTTCCGGTTTAAACGGACAATGAGGTCCACAAAGAACTGAAGGATGAAAACGTAAGGTCAGGGGATATTACTTTTTCTGTAGAAAAAACCCACAACCAATATTTTCAAAAACATCCAGATTTATCTTGGTAAGTTTAAGTCGAAGAAGTCGTAATGACCAACCCCGTATCTGAACCTAATGTAAATATAACTTACCAAACGGAATCTTTACTTGTCTCTAGTACGACAGCAAAAACTCTAACGTAAGTCCATGACGTAAAGTCTGAGAAAACAACTGATACTACGGATGAGGTAAAGAAGATTCCCTAAGAACGGGTGTCATCATCTGTCATCTATATTACCAGTAGATTCAATTTAAGGGGGTAAGGTCAGGTAAAGTGAAGTGAGTAAGGATGTTACAACTACAAGTGAGAACAGTAGAGGACAAACTGGTGAAGGTTAAACGGTACTAAGTACCTGGATTGTAAGATCTAAAGATACATTATAACGAGAAATGTCGTAGTCCCAAATGAAAGTAGTGGGTAGTGTAGGTGTTGACGTATAACAAAAACGAAACCGAGGTAGGGAAGTAAGAAAGACCTCAATAAAGAGGTGACTAGAGGTCATCGTATAACCCGTGGATGACTGAACCCCACAAGTAGAAAGTCACAGGATAGTAAAACGGAAAAGTATGACAAGTACCCCAAGAGTTCCGTTCTTATTACTTCACCAAATGGTAGGGGTCTCTTTCTCTACCGTTGCGTGAAGTCATGAGAACGGATCTTTTAGGGTACCTGTCTCCTCGAACCATGTCCGATGACGGGTTCCCCAACGTTTCTCAGCCCGTGCTGATTCGAAGAAGTGAAAGAAAGAAAGTGAAAGAGGTCACCTGGTGCAAAACAGTCTTGAGAAGTGGTACTGAGTAGTCAGAACTCACCGGGATGTTCCGCACCGAGTATCAAAGTAACTCAATCTGTTCCGACACCAGGTACACTAATATAACCAATCAAAAGACACTAACACCAAAAGTCGGACAGAAGGGAGACTACCTCTTCCTATTCTCCGAATACCTTATCTTCCTTGTATGGAGTTGTATTATTTTCGATATATACTGTTTGGGTGTCGTTTGTAATAGGAGTTACCACTTTTTAACTTTCGTAAAGGGGATTACAGTCCTTGTTCTGTTCCTACAGGTGAAAGTGGTGATGATAAGTTGTATCAAGACCTTCAAAACCGGTGTCGTTAGTCTCGTCTTTTTGTTTATTTTCCTTAGGTTTAACCTTTTCTTCTTCATTTTGAGAGTGACAAACGTCTACTGTACTAGGAGATGTACCTTTTGGGATTTCTGAGGTGGTCTTTTAATGATCTCGAGTAGTTACTTATATCATTTCAACGTCCTATATTTTAGTTGTGTGTCTTTAGGGAACGTAAGGATATGTGATTATTACTCTTTCATCTTGTTCTTTAATTCCTTTGTTGAGGTAAGTGGTAACGTTGCTTTTCTTATTTTATGAATCCTTATATGGATGGATTTCTTTGATTTCTGGATATATATCTTTTGTTATTTTGTGACTACTTTCTTTAGTTTCTCCTGTGATTATCTACCTCTTTATATGGTACAAGTACCTAGCCTTCTTAGTTATATCACTTTTACTCATATGATGGGTTTCGTTAAATGTTTAAGTTACGTTAGGGATAGTTCGATGGTCGGTGTAAAAAGTGTCTTGATCTTGTTTATTAAAGTTCTAAACATACCTTTATGTTTTTTGGAGCTTATCGGTTTCGTTAGAACTCTTTCTTCTTACCTTGACCTCCTTAGTTGAACGGACTGAAGTCCGAGATGATGTTTCGGTGTCAGTAGTTTTGTTATACCATGACCGTGTTTCTGTCTGTATATCTAGTCACCTTGTTTTATCTTTCGGGTCTCTATTTAGGTGTGTGTATACCTGTGGAATAGAAACTGTTTCCTCCGTTCTTATATGTTACCTCATTTCTGTTAGAGAAATTGTTCACCACGACCCTTTTGACCAGTTGGTGAACATTTTCTTACTTTGATCTAGTGAAAGATAGTGGCATGTGTTTTTATTTGAGTTTTACCTAATTTCTAGATTTACATTCTAGTCTTTGATATTTTGAGGATCTCCTCTTGTATCCGTTTTGTGAGAGTCTGTATTTAGTGTCGTCCTAGGAGATACTAGGTGGAGGGTCTTAAGACCTTTATTTTCGTTTTTATTTGTTTACCCTAGATTAATTTTAATTTTCGAAGACGTGTTGTTTCCTTTTATATTCGTTCCACTTTTCTGTCGGAAGACTTACCCTCTTTTATTATCGTTTACTTCGTTGACTGTTTGTTGATTAGAGTTTTTATATGTTCGTTGAAGACGTCGAGTTAAGGTCTTTTTATTTGCTGGGTTAGTTTTTTACCCGGTTTCTTGATTTATCTGTAAAGAGGTTTCTTCTGTATGCCTACCGATTGTTTGTGTACTTTTCTACGAGTTGTAGTGAGTAATAATCTCTTTACGTTTAGTTTTGGTGATACTCCATGGTGAAGTGTGGTCAGTCTTACCGACTCTAGGTTTTCAGATGTTCGTTATTTACGACCTCTCCCACACCTCTTTTCCCTTGGNCCCACACCTCTTTTCCCTTGGGGAGGATGTGACAACCACCCTTACGTTTGATCATGTCGGTGATACCTCTTGTCACACCTCTAAGGAATTTTTTGACGTTTATCTTGATGAATACTGGGTCGTTAGGGTGAAGACCCGTATGTGTGGCTCCTTTGGTCTTAACTTTCTCTGTGTACATGGGGTTACAAGTAGCGTCGTGACAAATATTATCGGTCCTGTACCTTTGTTGGATCTACAGGTAGTCGTCTACTTACCTATTCTTTCGACACCATGTATATGTGTTACCTCATAATGAGTCGGCAATTTTTCTTAAGTAAACTTAGTCAAGACTACTCTACCTACTTTGACCTCGGCTAATATGTCTCACTTCATTCGGTCTTTCTTTTTGTGGTTATGTCATATGATTGTGTATATATACCTTAAATCCTTCTACCGTTACTGCTGGGACATACGTTCTGTCCTTTTTTCAGTGTCTACACATATTGCCTGAAACCTGAGTCTCCCTCTCCCTCTCCCACCTTACTAAACCCTCTTACCGTAAGATTGTACAGCTGATAGTACATTCTTGACTTAACGGTCAGATACAGACTGCGTCCTATGTCGTACGAACCCCGACCACGTACCCCTACTGGGTCTCTCTACAATACCCCTCCCTCCACCCTCCCCCGAAGTACAAACCCTTGCGTACATTCTTAATTTCTAAAATTTTAATTTTTTTTTTTTTCTCCGAATACCTTCGAAGGACTACCCTCTCTTACTGACTCCACCTTTGACCCAGAATAAGACTACCCACCCCGGTACGAGTCATTTAGAAATTAGGTTAAAAGACAACTACCTATCTCGATACAAGGGAGGGACGATAAATGCATCCCGGTTTGATACGACATCCATTACTTATATTGCAACTGAAGGAAGTTTTCTAGGGTACGTCTGTGACGATGTGAGTCACGGGGGTTGGGAAGTCGACCGGTGGTGACTGGGTGTGGAGACGACCTCTGAGGACTACTGAGTGTCCGTTCAAACCCAGTCGGAGAACACCCCAGTGACGAGGAAAGAGGACCCAGGAACACCCGTTCCAAGACAAACACGGGTGGTACTCAGAAAAAGGGTCGGGACACATTCAAGACCGTCGAGAGACTATCCTAATGACCACTGAAGGAGGTTCTCCCAAATACGGTATGGATTCAGATGACGTGGGTCTCGGGAACAGAGACGTCGTCAGGTGACGGCTAGGCATGGAGGTATCCTCTACGAGTTTGTTTCAAGACATAGTCAGAGACACCCCAGAGACTCAGGACCACGAGTGTTCTAAACAAATTCGCAAGACTCTTAGAGACCTCCCTTACCTCAAACTAAGGTTTGTACTTAAGCGGGGAGGATGGTAGAAAGACCTCAAAGAGACTGGAACCTACACCCCGTACAGGAGTGCCGACGAGGTACGGTACGTCGACGGTAAGGTTAGGACGTCGACCTTTCAAGTTGTGATGGTCTTGGCACATGAAGGTCTACAAGTTCGACCAAAATCATTTGTGTCTTTGGTCTCTAGTGTAATGGTTGTAGGGGACCTAGTAGCTTTTTCGTTCTCTCCAGTTCTTTTTATAAATGAAGACGAAATAACGGATACGGTTTTGGAAAATGACACACCTACTGTTGTTTGACACCTTTTAAGACTCTCTACCCTTATGGTCTGGTGGACTGGACGGAGAACTCTTTAGACATACGTACAGTCTTTCTTTGTCAATCTTGACCTGTACCTTGTTGTCTGACCAAGGCTTATCCTTTTCCTCATGCAGTTTCAACGTATAACAGTGGGACAAATAAATTGAATCTACGTCTTATGTAGTACTCTTTGCGACCCGACCTACTTCGTGTTCGACCTTAGTACTAACGGTCCTCTTTATAGTTATTGGAGTCCATACGTCTACTGTGGTGGGAATACCGTCTTTCACTTCTTGATTTCTCTGAGAACTATTTAAGTTTCTCCTCTTACTTTTTCAAACGAATTTCGAGTTGTAAGTCTTTTGCTTCTAGTACCGGAGACCAGGGTAGTGAAGTACCGTTTATCTACACTTTGAACACCTTTGTCACCGACTGAAATGAAAAAACCCGAGGTTTTAGTGACGTCTACCACTGACGTCGGTACTTTATTTTCTGCGAATGAGGAACCTTCCTTTCAATACTGGTTGGATCTGTCGTATAAGTTTTCGTCTCTGTAATGAAACGGTTGTTTCTAGGTAGATCAGTTCCGATTCCAAAAAGGTCATCAGTACATACCTACACTCTCAACCTGATATTTCTTTCGACTCACGGTTTCTTGACTACGAAAACTTGACACCAAAACCTCTTCTGCGAACTCTCAAGGAACATGACGTTCCTCTAGGTTGGTTAGGTAGGATTTCCTTTAGTCAGGACTTATAAGTACCTGACTTATAGGTACTTATAACTTTGACTTTGAGGTTATGAAATCGGTAGACTACCCTTCTTAACTGAGTGACCTTTTCTGGGACTACGACCCTTTCGGCCTCTTCCCCTGCCGTCTCGTACTCTACCAACCTACCGTAGTGGCTGAGTTACGTGTACTCAAACCGATTTGAGGCCCTCAACCACTACCTGTCCCTCCGGACCACGTGACGTCAGGAACCCTAGTGTTTCTCAGTCTGTGATGACTCACTGACTTGACTTGACTTGACTTCCTTATCCTTTCTGAAAACACTAGAAAAGTGTCCGGCAACCGGTACTGTAAAAAGTTTATAATTTTCTATACTAAATTTTACTTCACTAGTTTCACTATAAAAGTTGTATAATTCAAAATCCATGAATACTTTGTGAATATTTTGTAAGTCCGTTAAATTATAAATTCAGACCCTGTGTAAAGCACACTAATCAGAATGTCCGAGAATTCTTTTACGGTTGGAATTATCTATATGATATAAAAAAAGTAAATAAAGTTTTAATAAACAATTTTCAACATTCTTTTTAAGGATTATACAAGGAGTTAGTCGGAGGTAGGAAAATGTGACGTCTGTTGGGAGATAAAATTCTAAGGTCGAAAAAAACGGGAGTCTGTGACTCGATGTCTTATAACGAAGACACAAGGGGGGCAGGGATGGTACGGAGAAAAAAAAAAAAAAAAACAGAACAGAAGAGGTACAAATGTTAAAAATTACAAAACAGACTTTAACAGTCAAAGAGGTAGTAGAGGGAACCGTTTGTATAGTTGATAGTCGGGTTTGGTTTGAAGGTTCAATATAGTCGAGGACACAAAGACGACTTCAGATTACGGAGTGACCAATATATGAAATAGAATTTAACATTTTAATGTAAAAATTTTGGTTGATAAAATCTAGTGTTTGTAAGATAAGTAGGAGATTAAAAGAATAAGTTCCAAGGTGTAACTTCAAAAACCGTTAAATACATTATGAAAACTAGGATTCGTGGGGGAGAAAAAGAAAGAATCCAGATCTGAAGGGACCCAGTCATTGTGTCAGTAACTGACAATAGGAATTACCAGCGACACAGCACTAAGAGTCTAATCGACCATCCGTTTACCGTCATAGTGTCGAAAAACTAAATAATTAAGTACGTTAGATTCGAAACGAAAAATCTTATTAACTTCATAGAAATCGAAGTAAAAGTTATATAAAGTGTTAGTCCAAGTACAATAAAAAGAACAGAATGATGGAATATGGTCCTATGTAAAATTTAGACCTTTATTTTAGTCTATTAAATTCAGTGTTATTTTTATAAACTTAAAAAAAGATCATTTAACATTTTGTCTATCCAAAATTACATCCACTTATTATTGTAGTCGAAATTTAAATTTTTACTTCTAATAAGAACGACAATATTTATATTACTTAATATACTACCCTTTCCTATCTTTAACTAACCTTCCCCATCTTTAACCTTCCCTCCTCATTGTAAAACTCTTATTCAATTCGTCACAATGTCATAAAGACAGACTTCTCTTACGTAGTTTCATCCCTTAAACCTAAAATAATCATAGAGACCGGAAAACACAGGTATAAGTATAACTAAGAAGTTTATGTATCTAACCACTCTCCATGGAATAATAGACTTTTTTTCTAACGAGTAGAACGTTGTCAACAGAATACGATGGTCTTTGACGTTTACTTACATTGGAGTTTACTCCGATGTTTTGAACTTGAATATCATAACTTTTTACAGTAAGGACTAGTATGAGATCCGTAAAAGTTAGAAGTATGCTAGTGGTTACTCATTGTCCTTCCGATTTTCTTAATAGAAATTTAATCGTTTCTACGAATACTTATTCCTCCTCATTAATATGTATATATATACACACATATATATATAAAAATTCATTTAAATAAAGTCTATAAAATAAAACCCAATGAAATTGATTTTCGTAGGGTCATTTACTCGTAAGAGAAAGAAGACCCAAAGTAAAGGAGGAACTCTTACAATGTCTTTCGGAACAGGATAGTTTGGTCTTTAAGTCCCAGACGTCAAGAATTACAGAGCTAGGACAAATGCGTGACAGAGAAGTTTGACTTCGGAAGAAAGACTTTTGAAGAACTCATTTTACAACAGTCTAATTAAAATAACATGTATCTACTAAATAGATTTATATACAATAATATCGTAACCAATATATAATACAAATATATATATACACATATATATACATATACACATATATATATATAAGTGGAGGTAACATAACTTATATAATGGTCCCCAAAAGAACTCTTTTAACTACCATATAGTAACATAAGAGTTTTTCTTAGGAGTAAATTTTAAACCCACCAAGATTTTTTTTTTTTTTTAAACCCACCAAGACATGAGTCAAAAGGAAGTGTTCACAAAAACGCATAAACACACTTTCTACTTAAAAAGTAAGATCAATTATAATGTCTTTGTTTTGATACTATATTTATTGGAGTCACTCGTTTTTAGGTAACAAAGTCTTCACCATATTCATATATTATAGATTACTATGGTCAACATTCAAACTTTATATTATCGATCTATCAAAAATTACTGAACAAAAGAGGTTTTTACAACATTTAGAACCTTTATCGGAAATGAATTCGTAACATAATAAACTAGTATGTACTACAGACTACGGAAGGTTTTACTTTCACTTCACTACGTGAAACTCCACATCGAAAGTTAGGAAACTTCCGGTAATATGGTTTTATTCTATTTATAAAAGATGGGTGGAGATTCCGTGTAGACAAAGTCGGAGAATCACTCTTAAAGATGCACCGACACAGTCATTCTCAACCACCCCGAGATATTTGGAAGCTCTTGGATTAATTTTGGGTCCACTAAGATTATAGGTGTTTGACAGAAAACGTAGGAAACCCTTCTACGGTAAACCCTAAAAGGGAAATTATTCTAGAGGGGGATCCTCAAGTTGGTCTGTAGAGAGGTCAGAAAGAGAGAGAGAGAGAGAGAGAAAAAAAAAAAAAAAAAAAAAAAAACCACCGTCGTACTGGATATAATAACTTTACTCAAGTTAAGGTACTGCAGACTAATTTCACATAGATAGTTTCATTGAAACTACGTAAGTCGCTGAGTAATGGCTTTTTTACGTTTGGCTTCTCGATCTTTGGTTACCTGATTGTTACTTTATTTTTGTTTAAGGTAGATGTATAAAACAAAAATATACTGTGATAAAGACAAACAAAGGATGAAAATGAAGTTTATTACGTTAAATCGTGTCAGTAATAAAGTTCTTATCCTATTTAATGTATAATTTCCACTTCGATACAGGAGGTTTTTTATCAGATATAATTTTTATAATAAAATTAGGAAAGAAATATTAACATAAAGTCCACTTTTTTTACATCTTCTATTTAAGATCCGTTCCTAGTTTATATTATAAACTTTGATTTCGAAAATAAATTTCGAAATTATATTTAAAGGATAGTGTGTTCAAAAAATTTGTGATTTATAAAAACTGTATATAAAAGTACGTAAATTTCTGATTCTCTTAGTACATTTTTCTTTTCACGGAACCTCTTTAACAGTCGAAACCCCGAATTCAAGAGAAACGTTGTTGTAATAAAAAAAAACAAAACCAGTATAATAAAAGGGGAAATCCGGAATTTAAATTTCGACCTTCAACCTCATCTAAGTGTAATTTATGAAACCCTACCAATAGATCATTCCAAAACAACAACGAATCAATGATTCAGTACAGGTGGAAAAAACACTGGGGTACCTGACATTGGACGGTCCGAGGAGATAGGTACCCCAAAGGGTTCTTTCTTATGACCTCACCCAACCCAACGGTAAAGGAGAGGTCCCCTAGAAGGGTTGGATTCCTAGTTTGAACACAGAGGACATAATGTCCGCCTAAGAAATGTTAACTCGGTGACCCTTCGGGTGGATCACCCCATTTACTTATTTCTACTTTTTACATAAGTAAACGAACTCATCGATATTGTCTTTATGGGTTTTGTCCAAACAAATTTATTTTCTTTATACACAAGAGTCAAGACCTCAGACGGGTACTAGTTCCCTGAAGGGATCACCAGGTGACCAATTCCGAAGTGTGCCCCCACACCCAAACCACGTACCAGTCTCTCGACTCTAGGGTGTACGGATACCAGGTTTCTTTCGTTTTGTACTTCGTCTTCGTGACGACATTCCTTAAGTCACTTCTGAAATTTTCGTCAAGGATAGTTTTCCCCGAAGGTGCTACCGAGTCGTCCGTTTCTTAGAGAACGGTTATACTCAAGTAAGAGACCCAGTCTTCTAAGAACCTCCTCCTTTTGTCGTTGAGTGACGTCTTACGAACGGATTTTGTAGGGTGCCTGTCTTCTCGGACCTCCCGATGGCAGGTTTCCCAGTGTTTCTCAGTCTGTGTTGACTCGTTTATTCGTGCGTATAGTTTTTTAGAATTTGTTTATTCATTTCAGATACTTTTTCTCCAATCGTCTAAACTAAAGAAGACCCCGGAAAGAGGAACCGAACGTATATCTACCGGGGGAAGAACGACATAGAAGTACACTAACAGTGAGCCAAACCCATGTAGTTTCACAGACCACAGAAAGATACACGAAATCGAAGAAGAATATTCCTGTAGATACTATGACCTAATACCGAGTAAAATTATTGAACAAAATTGATTAATGAAGAAATTTTTCGGAATAGAGACTTATGTGAATCTAAGACTCTATAACACCTAACTCGGAAGTTGTATGGTTAAAACCACCCTGCGTTAAGACGGGTGTTGTCTAACCTTCTTTATTATTTATTATCTCGGAAACACACCTAGCGTTGATTGACACCTCGAAAAAATAAATAAATAAATAAAATCTTTACTAGATAAAAAAATAAAAAAATATTGGTTACGGGTATAAAAATAACTTATGGAACTTTTTTCTCTACTATTTCGGTCTGGTGGACTGGTGAGAGGAATCTTTGGACATATTCTTTATTGTTCGTTGTCAATCTTGGAATGTACCTTGTTGACTGACCTAGTTACAACCCCTTCTTCATGCTGTTTCGACGTATAACAGTAGGAGAAATAAATTGAATATACGTCTCGTGTAGTGCACTTTACGGTTCGACCTAACAATGTTCGACCTTAGTTCTAACGACCCTCTTTATAGTTGTTGGAGTCTATTCTATTCGTCTACTGTAGTGAGATTACCGTCTTTCGTTTCTTCTTAATTTCTCGAAGAACTACTTCCACTTTCTCCTCTCACTTATACGACCAAATTTTGAGTTATAAGTTTTTTGTTTCTAGTACTGTAGGTCAGGGTAGTGAAGTACCGTTGATCTCCTTTTTCATCTTTGTCACTGTCTAAAAAGAGAACAACCCGAGGTCTTAGTGACGTCTGTCACTGAAGTCGGTACTTTAATTTTCTACAAACGAGGAACCTTCTTTTTGATACTGTTTGGATCTATCACATAATTTTTAGTATCTACAGCGAAATGACTATTTTCGGACATATCAGTTTCGACACCAAAAAGATCATCAGTATATACCTACACTCTCAACCTGGTATTTCTTCCTACTCGTGGTTTCTCAACTAAGAAAGTCTAACATCACGACCTTTTCTGAAAACTCACAGGGAACCAGACGTTCCTCTAGTTTGGTCAGTTAGGATTTCCTTTAGTTGGGACTTATAAGTCACCTTCTTGACTACGACTCCGACTTCGAGGTTATGAAACCCGTGGACTACACTTCTCGTCTGAGTTACCTTTTCTGGGACTGCGACCCTTTCTGACTCCCGTTTTTCTCTTCTCCCACCGTCTCCTATTCTACCATCCTATCGTAATGACTGAGTTACCTGTACTTGAACCCGTTTGAGACCCTCTATCACTCCCTATCCCACCATACCACACAACGCCAGGTACCTCACAGTTTCTCAGTCTGTGTTGAATCACTGACTTTTTGTTGTTGTTGTTCTTTCACTGGTCTATTGAGTAAAAAGAACTTAGACGTTAGGATTTATTTGAATAAATAGTCCTTCGATCGTATTTGGTTTTGATTGCTATCGTACACAGAGACAGTTCCCTCCGAGTCTCAATCGGTCATCAGAAGAGTACAAAGAATTAAATTTATAGAAGATTTTAGGGGTGACATAGGGACTCTACCCTTTATAATTGAGTTAGACTGACTTTTAAATTAAGACTCTCCGTATGAAATAAAAGATATAACAAATACAAGAACTTTATTGAACAAGTCAATATTAGTATTTGAATAAGTGAAAGAACGGAGAACAGATGAAATGTGTAATAAGTACCAAATTATAAGAAATGGAAATCATGCCACGGACGAAATTGTATGTATAGGATTAAAAATCAGGTAACATGAGGTAAAAATGATTATTTGCGAAAAATTTAGCGACGTTCAGACTTAAACGGGTTTTTAAACCGTACTAAACGGAATAAAGATCTATTGTATCCAAGGTTATACTAGAACTTTTAGTGAACTCTGAATTAGTAGACCGTGGTACAAATAAGTCCACTTCACCTCTTCTCATGACCCTCACTTTCCTTCGTAAAATAGGACTTTTTCTACTTTGTTACACCATCTTGTAAAAATAAAAACTACGAAAGTAACCTGACTATCTCTTAAGATGTTTCTAAAACCTGGAGATAAACGTTTAACATAATTCTATAATCAACTCTTAAAACGTAGCTAATTTCAAGAGGAGTCTCGTAGAAAATGAAGAAACAAGGAATCTGGTATCTAGTTACCTAACTCGTATCCCTAGTGGTCTCACATTTTGTGTCTCCGGTAAAATAGTTGTCGTTTTCACACCGACCTGAACCCAACGTCCATGTATTTGTTATTACAAGGTATCTTGTGCTGGTGACGACAGTCTACCCTTGATGTCCACCTCTTCCGAAACATAGAGGGGAACGAACTCAAGTAAGACTCTTGCCGGTGTTCTTACTTGTATATCCTATGTTCTTGTTAGTTCTCCCTTGTCTCGTTTAACGTCGGACTTTTCTAGTTCTACTAGTTAAGATTGAGTACACACAGGCTTGTCTCGTCTCTATAGTCTCCCTGTCTCAGTGTCATTTTTATAGACTACTGTAATCTCGGTGTCTTCCTGTTAAATTTATTGAACTACCACTCTTCATCTCTGTGCTTCCACGACATCTCCATCCCTCACTCGTGGTCGGGGGTTGCGTGAAAGACACGGTACTACTGATACATCTCGTCTCCAAACGTCTACCGATGTATCGCCAGTATCCGGTAACGACTATCTTACTTCTCAAGCCACTATTATTTTCAGAGTTTCTTGCGGTCAACCCACCGTGTGGTTAACATCCTTTATCATAAAAACACGTGGTGTTTCAACTGGTAGTAAAAACCCGGTTACTGTCACCTCATTGGTTCTAGTCATTAACTGTTTACAGATTCCTTTTTCATGTACCCTCATACATCGAACCTCAGGTTTACCCAGTCCTATTGGTAAGGGTCTAAAGGACAGTGACACTGGTTCATCTACTGGTCCTTCTAAGGTTTCTCTCCGCGGACGTCGAGTCCTAACAGACACTAGGGGCATTCTTGTTTAAGTCAGTGGAACACGTAGCGTCATACCAACACAAAGAGGTACTCCAGATAAGACCAATGGACCCATATTTTAGTCATGAAACATAAACGTTACGCTAGTAGATCCTCTTAAATTATATACTATACACTCAGTAAAAGGAACAGATTTTAATATTTATGTCTAAGTAGAAGGGAAGTCCAGTTCTGATATGGATATAAGTGTAACGTCATATTCACGCATTACTAGTCGAAAAATTTAACAATATATTCAAGACTATAATTGGAAAAGTAACGACTCTGTTATCTAAAGTTTCTGTATGTAGAGGTTATTTGTATAAAGATCGATTTGTGAATCTATTTATCGACCCGACAGGATAGGTACTTTAAAGGGAAAATCTTTCGGGACTTACTATATTCATTGACGACCGAACTAACTGGGATGAAAAGGGAAAGACTTAAAATATTGAGGACGAGAATAATAGAATACAAAATAAAGAAAAATCGAAATGAAAATAAAATAAAAATTTTTAAAAATGAAATAAAATGAAATGTTATGACATAACTAAAACGGTATGTAGTTGTACTTAGGCGGTACCCGCATGTACACAAGGGTTAGGACTTGGGGGGAAGTACAAAATTTAATTGGTTATTTTTAAATTACATCCGTGGAGTAGGAACAAGTATTGTTTCCGTCTTGGTACGACAGGAGAGAATGAGAGGAAGAAACAGAGAAAGAGAGGAATTGGAGAGACACACAGGAACCCACACGGTACATGGGAGGTCTTATATTGTTCTGAACAAAAAGTCTCAATGGACTATCAACAACGGTTCTACGTAGAACGTTAGTATTTCTTAGTGTTCACAAGAAGGTCGGTGTCGTGCCGAGACTGGCCCCTTTACAGACACGTCAAGTGGTGTTTATTATCCCGGGTGAACTCACGGGTGTCCGTCAGGAGTAACTATCTTAGTGATAGTTGCCCGACTCTGGTTGTGTTTCGTGTAAGTAACTTTGAAACCCTTTAAAACGAAATTTCCCTGTTCTGTAAAACTTTACTAACGAAACTATGTCGAAGATACCGGATGAACAAAAGTGTACCAGAAAAATTTATATAGTTTTCTAGACAGATAATATAACCTTGAAAAATTTTTACAAGTCTATTAAAAATTTTGTTTATAGATGTGAGTTTGTTATTTCGTATATAATAACTGTTAGTAGAATAGACAAGTTTCAACGTTCCTTATTATTTTTCTAAGAGACAACCATCGAACTACTTACTACAGTCATCTTTTTGACTATTAATTTGTATTTAAAGTTACAAGGAGTAAATGATCTTCAAGTCGAACAAATAAGTTATGTTTTAGGTTACAATATTACAGAAATAAAAGTTTAAAACGATAATTATAGAATTAGGAGTAAACGGTATAACTAATAAAGACTATTAACTTAGTGGAGATTACCAGAGGGTTAGTGTGTAGGTAGAAGACCTTTTTTTTTTTTTTCCAACTAGTAAGATTAATAAATAATTAGACCAATAAATACCTCTAGGTACATTTATCTAGGTGACCTTTCTTCTTACGTTTACTTATGGTTCGTGATTATACCTTGACTATTAAACGGTCCCTGAAACGTACATAATTAAGCGTACTAGGTGAGTTATCGAGATCTTTTATTTATCGTGTCACCAGGGACCATGAACACCCCTTAACCAAGGTCGTAGGTGACTTCTATTTTAGATGTCTATGATTTCAGGGTATCAGGTGAAGGGAATAGGTGACCCCCATGAGATCGACATCTAGACCGGTCGGTAGTGACCATTTGTATCACCATATTAACGATTCCTTTTTTTATTTTTCTAGACGTATATTCGCATGGGTATATCAGGTTTTGTACAACAAGTTCCCAGTTGATATACTCGTATTAGGTAAATGTACAGTTCTTATTTTATCGAATTAGTTCTAGTGGGTCTGTTATTGACCGTCTTAATCCTAAGTTTATTTTAATTGAAAGAAGTCTTATATGGGAGTGTTTGTACCGTAAGAAGACAAGATAGTACCAGTAGGACTTATGTGTCGGTTACTTCTTACCTCTTCCCCTCCGTGGGCCGTTCGTTCCTATCTCCTTCTACGAACAATTTTATCTACCCTCTCGAAATTCAAGTAAACCTTTCGATTCTATCAGATTTTTGTAACGTAGTCTCTGGTACGTTTTCCAGACAGGGTATGTAATTAGAACAACTAGTCTTTTCATATGACTTTCCCTTCTTTGTCAAAACGTCTCGTATTACGGAAGTTCTAGAAACCACTACTAACCCAAAGTCGACATACGGGAGTCTTTGCACGTCTGGTTACAAAAGATGAATGGAATGACTTCTTAAACGTAGCTGAACGATGACAAAGTTAGGAGGAACAGATAACGTCTTACAAAAATTCACAAAAAGAGGGAAACTCTGAGTAAAACAATTTTAAAACTAGACTAAGTTTCTAATTTTTTTTTTTTTGTGTGTGTTTGTAACTTGTATTAATGGAATCCCTCTCACGGGACCTATAGACAATCAATAAGAGGTATACAGAGTAATCCTTTTTAGTTTTCATAAAGTAAGGGACCAGATTAACTTGTTTGATCCGTTATAGTGATTTCTAACCTTTTGATTTATATGAAAACAGTCACAGAGTCAATGTGTTAAATTACGTGTATAATCTATACAGTGTGTACGTGTGTCACATACTCATTTACTTTTTACTGACATCCTTTTCTAATACGTTATAAACTATTGTATCGTAAGCAATTGGTTCTTACAAAAACTTCCTATATTTTAACATCAACTGTGTTTTGTTACAAAATACTATGTAACAAAGACGTTTTGTTAGTCACTATTGAGAAAATAAATAGACAAGTAGAAGTAGATATAGAAAGTAAAGATGAAATAATTACGAAAGTAGAAGTCAAAAGTCTTTGAATTGTACTGTACGAAACCACATTAAAGGAAAGACAAATAGGACGAATTTTAACAAAATCGAGAAATATAGAATCCTAATAGAAAAAATTACAAACCTTTTTTAAGACCGGTTATAAAGAGAATGACTAAAAAGTTAGTATACATTAAAGAAGAAAGGTGAAAAGATGTGAACTTATATGTCATAAATCCAACGATAACAAGATGTCTAGTGACTTTGATAAAAACACCACAAATAGGTCATAAAATCGAAAAGAGAAACTCATGGTAATAACACTACACAAAGTCACATCGGTAGTAAAGAAAAAGTTATGTGTTACACGACAATGTGATTAAGTTATTTATAAAACAAGGATTTAAATCACAAAAATAATTTACTAAGACATATACCTTGTATAAATATTATGCAAAATTGCAGGAACGGACAATTAATATAGAAGTGACTGTAAAGTCCTAGACAAATTAATAGAGGACCCACCCCCAGTGTACAAGGAAGAAAGTGTAAACAGATCATAAACACTGATCTACGATTTATGACCCTTCTTTATGTCTTATTGCTCACGACGTTAAAGGACAACAGAAGGATTTTCTTACAGTTGACAAAAACAAAAACGAAAAATGAAATGTTATAACATAACCAAAACGGTGTGTAGTTGTACTTAGGTGGTGCCCACATGTGCACAAGGGTTAGGACTTGGGGGGGAGGGTGGAAGCGAAGGGGTGGGGGTGGTAGGAGGTCCAGTAGGGTCACGTGGTCGGGGTTCGTAGGACGTGGGACGTACCTTGGATCCAACCTTTAAGTAAAGAATATACTATATGTACAAAGTTTCGGTAAGAGGGTTTAGTAGGGTGGGAGCGGGAGAGGGTGTCTCAGCTTTTCTGACAAGAAATGTAGAAACACAGAAAACGACAGAACGTATGTCCCAACAGTAACGGTAGAAAGATTTAAGGTATATATACACAATCATATGACATAACCACAAAAAGAAAGACCGAATGAAGTGAGACATATTAACCGAGGTCAAAGTAGGCAGAGTAGTCTTGACTAAGTTTACATAAGAAAAATTACCGACTCATTATGAGGTAACACATATACATGGTGTCGAAAGAATAGGTAAGTAGACGACTACCTGTAGATCCAACGAAGGTACAGGACCGATAATATTTGTCACGACGCTACTTATAACCCCATGTGCACAGAGAAAGTTAAGACCAAAGGAGTCACACATACGGGTCGTCTCCCTAACGACCCAGTATACTGTCAAGATAAAGGTCAAAAAATTCCTTAGAGGTGTGACAAGAGGTATCACCGACATGATCAAACGTAAGGGTGGTTGTCACATTCTCCCAAGGGAAAAGAGGTGTAGGAGAGGTGTCAAATAACGAACATCTGAAAACCTAAATAAAAATTACAAAATAAAATAAATTTACAACCTAAATAAATTTACAAAATTTGTTCCTAGTTGATCGAAGAAAACTCTGAACAAAAGTTTGATACACTCAGATTTCATCGAAAATAATATGGAAACTCTAGAGATGACCTACGGGTCCACACCTTACTCCTAAGGTGACAGACCGAAAAACCTTGTGACTATAGAAAGACAAGACATACTAGAGAACCTAACAAATAGAGTGTTAGAGTACTAGTAATAAAATTGTCTGAACACCGGAAAGTGACTTCCGTACGGGTTTAATCAAAGTCAGTGTTTGCGTTCTTTTAGAACATTACATTAATGGAACACATTAGCTAAACAATAAGAATAATAATTATCAAATTAATTATTTATCCAGAATTTTATTCCTTTTACCTAATTTAAAGGGTTTCCAACTCTATTCATCTTACTAAAAAAAAAAATTAACACTAGGTTTACAGACGACTTACATTCTCTGAGTGAGCTAGATGTGTGTCAACAACTACAAGTCCTTTATTTTACTAACTTTCCTGTAGAAGGATCTTTCGTTTGTTTTTCGAACCGTCTTTGTTTGTGTATCAAATGATTCATCTCAAATTATTCTCGAAGGAAACCCTATCTAAGTCCCAAGACACCTTAGCAATTTTCTTTGTCTTAGTTGTCGTTCGTTACACCCCTTCCCTCACTCTAAGGTAGCTCTAAATTTCACACTTTTAATTGACCTGACTTATGTTTCCTTTGTTAGATAAAGAGACACATAAAATTACTCGAAAACAAGACCTCGGTTCTTCTTACTATATATATAAGAATCTTTGTAGTTCACTGCATACGGAATTAGTATCAAATAATTTTATAATAAAGAATAAAGTAATAACCGATAATCTATGTTTCAAACGTCAATAAGAAATTCTGGTAAACCTTCCGTGAAAAATGAAGAAACAAGGAATTCGACATCTACTTCCCCAATTCGTACCCTTAGTGATTTCATATTTTGTGTCTCCGGTAAAATAGACATAGTTTTCTCACTCACCCCAACCCGACGTATATGTATTTATCATCTCTGGGTATCTTGTGTTGGTGGTGGTAGTCTACTCTTGGTGTACACCTCTTTCGAAAAAAGGACGAGAGACGTCTTGCGTAAACTTTATGCCGATAGTCCTAGTCATACATCCTGTAATCCTACTGGTCCTCCCTTCTCTAGTTTAATTTACGACTTTTGTCATACTGGTTGTTGAGATAAAGAACACGTAAACTCGTCTCGTATTCATTGTTCCCTTGTAGTAGTGTCATCTTTACTGGTTACTGTAATCTCGGTGTTTTTCAGTTACATTTTTAGAATTATCATTTGTACTCACGGACTTTCCATGACATCTCCATCCCTTACGGATGGTCGTATTCTGTTTCAGAGACCCTGTACTATTGTAACATGTCGTCTCCCAACGTCTATCGGTTCATCACCAGTATCCGGTACCGACTGTTCTATTTTTTAAGTGACTATTACTTGTATTCCTTCTTTCGGTTGACACACCGTGTACGTATTATCCTTTACCATAAAACTAGGTGTTGTTTTAAGTGGTTGTAGAACCCTGTTTACTGTCATCCTAATGGTTCTAGTTACTTTCGGTCCACAAACTATTTTTTCATGTATCCAAACACATCGGCCCTTAGGTGAACTCAATTCTATTAGTACGGGTCTAAAGGGTGGTGACACTAACACATCTACTACTCCTTCTGGGTTTCTTCCCCTTAGACTTCGAGTCCGACGAAACACTGGGGGAAGTCTTACTTAAGTCAGTCACTACTAGCTAAGACAACCAGGTAAATCAGGTCAATCGAAAAGACCTTTCTTTGCACTCAAAAGGGCATTACAGTAAATTAACTCATACTATAAAAATCTCTCTCATCTATAAAATAAAGTACTGTTCTCTATCTTTTTATTAAAGGTATAGAATAAAACTTTGATTTTATTTCCTGTCTTAGAAGATGAAAGGGTTTTCTCCTTTAGGACTCTTTAGTGTACGTGACAATGATGTCTAATTTATCAGTCACTATAAACCTTTTATAGGTAACTAAATTTAATGGTATATCCATAATTGTATCTTTATATCTGAAATAAAGTAGACATGTTCCTATAGTGTAAAAGGAAATCATGCGAAGGTGAAAGTAGACTCTTAAGAAAGCCTGAAGAGTTTAACGTGTCGTGTCGAATATAACATGTGAACATCTTATGTTTCGTGTCGCGGTACTAAAAATTTTACGGAGTCACAATTCGCGACGGAGGAGGTAAAGTATTTTAAATGTACCCGAAGGGACCACCGAGTTAACCATTTATTAGATGGACGTTACGTCTTCTGGGTCCAAGATAGGGACCCACCTCCTCTACGAGACCTCCTCCTTTACCGTTGGGTGCGGTCATAAGGTCGGACCTTTTAGGGTACCCGTCTCCTCGGACCACCCGATGTCAGGTGCCCCAGTGTTTCTTAGTCTATGAATCACTGATTTAGTGGGTGGTCATTTTTCTTAATCTTGAAGAGAATCGAATTAGGTAGACCTAAGGGAAAGAAAGTCAAAGAGGAAGTTGTTTTAGACCTTGAGACATTCGTACTGAAAATTAACCTCCTCATTAAGCTCAAGTTTTTGGAGTTAGTCTGTTTTATTTCCGATCTTAATAATTATCATTGTCTTACGAGTTGAAAACGGAATCTTTAGGTTTACCCGGTTCTACCTTTGAACATGGTCCACTTTTAAGACCTTAGGCAACTACTTTTTTAATTAGTCAACTAGATTCTTAATTTATCTAGAATAAACTTGTTTTGATTCCTAATATTGGGTCTTTGTCGGAGAGTCTTTCAAGACCTTAACAAGATAGAAATTTTCCAGTTTCGTGTCAATTCATTAAAAGACTCTGCTTCTCGACAAGTAACTTACTACATAAAAACTGTCACATTTGTCTGGTCTAGATGTTCATGTCAATCACCACCCAGTCCCCAGTAGTACCGCTCGGGGAATGTTCTTCCTTCCAATAAAGGATTCCTAAATACAACGACTACGATCCTCTTAAACAGAGAAACAAAAAGTCATCTGTAAAGACGACTACCTTTCAAACCAACTCCGTATTATCTCTATGTGTCACGTGTAGTCTCCCCTCTCTCCTACGGTTTCCTTCTCTTTCTTTTAGTACATGCGTAAAGAGACTGAACGGAATCTTACGCGTAAAAATAAAGTAGTCTCGATAACCTCTCCTTACTTAAGAGAAGATGGTAGAAGGATTCAAGGAAACCGACCAACCACTCAGACTCTTAATTTAACGGTAGTCTGTGTAAACGTCCTTCTTTAGTTTATGTTCAACATATTGCACATATGTACCTTCGTTGAGTCCTTTTGACTCATCGAGTAGTTTTACCGGTTTCAGAAATGGAATTTATGATAGAAGTCGATCTCTGTTTTCTCCTACAACTCCCATCACCAAACCCTGAAGGTTCCTCGTCCGCCCTTAAGCATACCTCTACCTTTTTGTTTACGAACTATTTGACTATAGACGACCCAGACTATCTCTCTCACCATGTCTTACCTGAACCTAGAGATCCGAGACGGACGTAAAGGGACTGATGTGGATCGGTTGAAAGAGACGTCTATAGTTGTTCGGGAAATAGATCATAAAAAATCTGTTAGTCCCCCTTCTAATTTTTAATAAGACCTCAGAAGACCTAGAACTAACAAAAGTCGACCTTTATTAGGTGTACGGTTTCTCTGTAAGACCCCCCGACCCCCCAATTTATAACGAGGGGATGTTTCGACTGGTCTTCCAATCGACCTCAGACTTCGGTGAGTCACCGTGAAACATCAAAAATCATAACTAAATCGGTCAAACTAAGTTTCTGATCCCTGCCGTATGACCTCTAACGACTCGGTAAAGATAGGGAAATAGGATCTAACAGCAGACACCTAAGGGGTAACTTAGGGTAAGACGAAAGTCCGGGGAAGAGTAAAATGTTCATTCTTGGGTTATAAAGTCTGAGATGAGAGTTCCGAAAGGACGTCTTACCCTCTGTGTAACTCAAGTCAAGTCAAGACAGCGAGTCAGAACAGGTTGAGACACTAGGGTACCTGATGTCGAGTGGTCCGGAGGGACATGTAATGGTTGAGGCCCTCAAATGACTTTGAGTATAGGTAACTCAGCCACTTACGGTAGGTTGGTAGAGTAGGAGACAGTTGGGAAAGAGGAGGACGGAAGATAGAAAGGGTCGTAGTCCCAGAAAAGTTTACTCAGTCGAGAAGTGTTATCCACCGGTTTCATAACCTCAAAGTCGAAGTTGTAGTCAGGAAGGTTACTTGTGAATCCTGACCAGAGGAAATCCTACCTGACCAACCTAGAGGAACGTCAGGTTCCCTGAGAGTTCTCAGAAGAGGTTGTGGTGTCAAGTTTTCGTAGTTGAGAAGCCACAAGTCGAAAGAAATATCAGGTTGAGAGTGTAGGTATGTACTGATGACCTTTTTGGTATCGGAACTGATCTACCTGGAAACAACCGTTTTATAGAGACCAAAAATTATACGACAGATCCAACCAGTATTGATTCAATTCTGTTAGGTTTTAAGGTCATGGGAAACTTCAGAAGTCACAAACGGTTCTTAATAAAATCACAAATGACTCAACTAGAGGCAAAAGTCTCAGTCGCTAATGGAGGGAGACTTCTACAGAACTAAGAAAATGGGACGAGTAAGATCATAATCTTAAATGGGGTAATTTTATGAAACTTCACATGTTATGTCATAATAAGTGACACATGTGTTACCACATGTCGTATAGAAATAGGATAAGTAGAACGTTTTAACATTAAAATATGAACAACTAATTTTCAAGGGGTATACTAGGTTGTTGGAGTGAAGATATCTTTATCGTCAACGATCTTAGAATTTCTCCGAAACTATTGGACAGGTAAGAAGATAAAGTCCTTTCTTATAGAGGTCAGTAAAACTACGTCGTAAAGTATGTGAAGGTAAATCCCTTAATTCCGTATTTTTTACGTTTTTAATACGTTTTCTTATTGACTGAAAAGTTAGAAGTCTGTATTACTATCTTCAATCCTCGATAGACTCCCAGTCCCGAAAGAGTCATTGAGAATTTAGCAAGATAAATAAACGGTCAGAAAAAAAAAAAAAAGTCAAACATTTCGGAAAGGACTTTTGTTTCTTCGTTTGTTTTTTGTGTTTAGTTCATCATTCGTTGGTCATCCCCCTTTTTCGTCTGTTGATTTTTTACATTCTATGAATACAAAATAGAAATATATATTTCTGAACTTTGAGAATCAGTCAATCAACACAGGCTAAAAAACGTTCGGGCTCCTGATATCCGACGGTCCGAGGAAACAGACACCTTAAGAGGTCCTTTCTTATGACCTCACCCATCGGTAAGGGAAGAGGTCTCCTAGAAGGGTTGAGACTCTAGTTTGGGAGGACGTAACATCCGTCTAAGAAATGGTATACTTGGTGGTCCCTTCACGGTATTTCTGAATATAGTAATATAATTGTAACAAAAGTGAATTTTATAATGTTTAAAATTTTTATACATAATATTATATATTATGTATTAAATTATATAAGAAAAATTTATAACGTAACATATACAAATATACTTATTATTACTAGTTTATCATGTTTTCTGTAGATGATTTTTTATAAAATAGATTTTTAGTCTACATTGACCCGTAGGATATAGAATAGATCTATTTAGAATTAGAATTATCTAAGATTGTTCTTAGATAATTCTCTAAGTTAGTCACTACTAAAAAAGTCTATAAAGATTGAAAAAGTGGGGTACTTGATAGGTTTACGTGGAAGTGTAAAGTCTTTAGTCACCTATATAATGAAGATCAGTTAAGTATCCTAGATTATGAGATTTTTAAAGTATGATGAGGTCTATTTTTCCCTCTATTATTACAAAAACAGTACATTTCTTAATCGCGAGTCACTGGTAATTCTCAGGATTCTCAGGTACCAGTCTCCGGTCTTTTGAATCCTTTACTGGTTGTGGGTCCACGATTCGTTTTAGCTGGTGAAGATAGGTGAATGGAAATTACTTCTTAACCTAAAAGAAGAGGTTTTAATGAGAAACAAACCCATTCCTCTTATATACTGAAAAGAGAAGGAGACACTACTAGGGTCTCCTTTATCATATTAAATAAGTCTACTAATGTGGATTTAGTAGACTCGTAAATAATTTTTGACGGACACCACTGACGATTAATAAGTCTTACAAGACGTATAAGGGTTAACTTTCTTTTTGTTTTCACATTCCCTATTAAGTTCCTTTCTTTCGTTTGTCGTATTTCCTAGACATGTCAAGAGTCTCTCGAGACATTTTTATGTATAGGGGAGTGTGTCTCAGTTACTAACTTCATCGTTGCTTTCTAAGAAGTTAGTCGAAATAAGGTCATTTTGACCATGTTAATGTTTCGGGTACTATTTAAGATTTACGTAATAGTAGTAGTGTATGAAACAAAAAGAAATTTACACAATCAGTTCATTTTTATACGTCACTTGTGACCCAATTTTTATATAGTAAATTAGATAAAATCTATCCATAATAAAGGTATAAGTCTCCTGTAGTTCAAAACCTCTTGGTCTATTAATCTGGTTTCGGTATATTAACTATTGATCTGTTAAACTTTAATTTGGGAGTAGAAATTCACCTATTATATAAGAATAGAACAGGAAGGTATACTGGTTGCTATTGTTTGACTCTACGTCATAGAATGACACTACTAGTAGAGTTGGTATCACAACGACTCGACTCTAAGTTGGTACGAACCTATTACAAGTCCTGTTGGAGTAGTTCTTATTTTAGATCGTATTTTATAATATAAGGGAGAGTATTATAAAATGGGTACGGTAGAAGGAGATACTGAAGACATGTATGTTATTAACTCCCTTTGAGTATATGTCAATTTCTACCTAGATTTAACATGTTTACCTATTCAAGACTTTTGACAAAATAAACAAGGATTATGGATTTTGTTATGTATCTTGTGAAAGTCAGGGTTTCTTTAAAAAGACTACGAAATATAGGAAATAGATCTGGTAAAGTTACATCTCTACAAGGAGAGGGGAAATGTGGAGCTTGTTTTAGGAGGGTGGAGGTCGTTGACGACGAGACCGAACAAAGGTATTTGAATAAAAGGGACAAGGACTCAAAGTACATTCATCTCATTACGTTATGTATGACAATTATACCATAGAAAGTGAAGTATATCACTAAAACTGTAAATAGATACAACACTAAAAATATCGATCTAATATAGGGTCATGTACGTACACGGTGGTAAGAAATCAGTAACTACTTATAATCACTAAACCCAATAATATTTTTCGAATCATATTTGTAAAGGTAAATTTATACAAACACCTACCTACTCAATTAAAGAGTGCCAATCTAGATTCCCACTTTAATGACCTAGTGTCCTATTTACTTATAAATTCGAATATTCTTTAAACTTCGGAAGGTTCGAATAACATCGGAAAATGCAATGGTTGTTTATAGGTACTCTCAGGGTAAAAGACTCTTAGACACGGTTATAAAGTACATCTTCAAAATTTAAAAACTTTATCTTTAATCACTTTTAATAAAGTAACACTAGAAAAAACGAACTTCTGATTATTATTATTTGTGAAAAGACATATTTTATACTCAGAAAGTATGTGAAGGAAAACTTCGTAGATGGGAAACCAAGTAAAATTAAACCAACAAAAAGAAAGACTAGTTATATAAAAAAACTTGAAAATATAGACACGATTTATTTTGACGAATAAGTCCAAAAGGAGATATACAAAATGACAAAATAATCAATAAACTGGTCCCAGGACGTCACTGTGTTTCTTGACACGAGGGTGGTCCCTCCCGTCTTTTGGGAGAGGGTGGAATAGAGGACACACGAGTCACCGAAGTCAGGAGAGCCTGAGAAACGTTGGGTACCTGACATCACCGGTCGGAGGAGACAAGTACCCTAAGAGGTCCGTTCTTATGACCTCACCCGGCCGGTACGGGAGGAGGTCCCCTAGAAGGGTTTCGGGACTTAAAGGACACAGAAGACGGAACGTCCACTCTAAGGAATGGGGACTCGATGGTCCCTTCGGTGAGTCTATATTTTCTCTAAACCCTTAATTTACCCTTCCCCTCTACCCTTTCACCTTCGGTGGTGAGTTTGATATGTCTTGATAGATTTCTGACTCTTCCCTCTGTTTCTCGTTTCTTGGTTAAAGACGACGGGAAAGTTCCGAACAGGATTAAAAGAACGTGTAAACGTACAGTTCTTTAAAAACTGAAATAGAACCTATAACATTATAGGACGACACAGACTTATAACAACAGGAATAGAATTCTCTCAACTAAAATAAACAAGGAAAAAGAAAATCGTCTTTTGACTGTCCGAAACTGAGTTTGAGACAGAGTACCCAACATTATGTTTATAATGAAGTATAAAAATCGAGACAGATCGTATACCTCAGACGTGGTGTACAAGAACCGAGTCCTAGTCACTTGACCTGCTACAAAAATGTGTCCTATAATTAGAGGGGAAGGGACCGAAAGAGGAAGGATCTAAAGTAGAGAGAGAGTAAAGAAGGGAAACTGATACAAACAGGGTTAAGACAGAGAAAACAACAAGTCGAGTCTTTCTGACACCCGATAAATGTCCCATTAGTAAACAACGTTCTAGTTCGGGAAGAGTTTTATATTAAACATTTTCCTCTTGTAGTGAACAAGGTAATTACTTACAGATTACGGAAAGTATTGAACGAATTAAAAGACAGAGGTCATGAAAGTTCCAACCGATAAAGAAAAAAAGAGTTTCAAAAATTGACACTACACTATAGAATAGTTTAAAATGGACCACTAACGGTCTTCGTCTATCCCTTTTACACAGAAAGAAATTTAAAGATCCAATACAAAAACAGACTATATTTTAATAACAAACGATAAAAAGGTCACAACAATTTACAAACAAGTAAAAGAAAATCACACGTAATAAAAAGTGTTTCAGTCACAAATAATAAGAAAAAAATTATATATATTACATAAAATGAACCCGAACAGTTCACAGATTGAAAAATCGCTAAAGGTAAATAGAGAACCATGAATTTACATCTCTCAAGACAACAAAACACAGAAAAAGTGATTCAATAAAGAAGCTACAGATTAGACGAAAATTGTTTATGTCTCATTTTACAAGTAAGAACTATGAGATGACTTAGGATCACTGAGTTAAACCAAAAGATAATATTGAGAGTCAAGATTAAAAGTATAAATATAAACGGAAGTTTAAGAATTTTATAAACGATGACGAAAATTTCAGGAAAAAATGGATAAGACCCCGAAGGGACCACCGAACCTATCATTTCTTAGAGGGACGTCGCGTCCTCTGTGTACTAGGGACCCGACCCTTCCAGAGGACTTCTTCCTTTACCGGTGGGTGAGGTCATAAGAACGGACCTTTGAAGGTACCTGTCTCCTCGGACCTCCCGATGTCAGATACCCGAACGTTTCTCAACCTGTACTGACTCACTGATTGGGAAAGTGGTGAATAAGAGAGTAGACAATAATGTCCTAGATCTTTACTACTGTATAAAGAGTACCAATACCTATTGTAAAAGAGAAGTTGAACGTCTATAAAGAAACCTACGACCTGTAACTCATGTAAAAAGTCAACTCAGGTATCAACAACAAAAAAAAAAAAAAAATTATAGAAGTTTCACAACCCTAAACAAAACGGTCAGTCAAATAAACGAACGAGTTGACGTATTAGGAACACTCTAAATTACAACTCAAGACAATCTACCTTAAATCACCTAATAAAGGAAACCCCGTTCAAGAGAGAAGTCGACAGAAATACCTTTCGGGATCTACCAGTTACTGTAAGAAGTTATTCTAAACTGTTTAAACTTACATAGGATTGGGGTACTCTTGACCATCAAAAGTTCCATGTTTAAGGAACGTCAAGGAAAAAAAGAATCGTCGACAAGATCTAAAGAGAAATCGGCGATTTAGTATAGGATGAGAACACTGGGGTACCTGACATCGGGTAGTTCGAGGAGATGGGTACCCTAAGAGGTCCGTTCTTATGACCTCACCCAACGACAAAGGAAGAAGTCCCCTAGAAGGGATGGGTCCTTAGCTTGGACCCAGAGGACGTAACATCCGGTTAAGAAATGGTTGACGCGATACTCCCTTCGGGTAAGAACCGAACCGAAATATGTCAGAGTTATCGACGTTAAATCTTCGGTAACCTTTACAGCGGTCGGTTGAAGTACGACTACACTTTAGTAAAACGAAGCCACAGAGGTGAGGTCACGAGTCGGGACGTATAAGGTCCGTGACATCGGAAGGACTGGCCTGAGTCACAGAAGGAGAGATGTGCTGATAATACAAGAAGGACACGGCGTGGTAGAAAGGTATGGTCCCCGGTCATTAGTGCTAGGAAGACAGTACCCGGTGGTCAACAGTTTATAGACTTTTGAAAACAATGTACAGACAGAGATTAAAAGGTCAATAAAAATCGTTGTCTAAATAATTTTAGGTTATAAGAACAATGTCTCTAACTATTTTCGGGAACCCTTTACGTAGGATGGTTAAAAGGATGAACAGATTAAACTCATAAGAGAGTAAAGAGGGGTACCACTAATAGGTAAAGAAATAAATTTAATAGCTAAAATTTGAGTTACAAGATAAAATTAATATATAAAAATATATTAGATTCACAGAAACCCTCATACAAATAAGAGGTTAGAAAGATTTTTACTTCTGACTTGGTAAAAACTATTGGGTAAATAGAGACAAACATTTACTATGGATCTTATACAACAAGAAGTCATTTATCAAACTACTGACATTCGGAACTTAAAAGTGGTCTCAAGATCTTCCTAAGAAAACTTAAGTCAAAGGTTCAATTTGACTTTTATCTCTAACCGTTAGATTGGTGGTTTTTAAGTGAAAAAATAAGAGAGAGACACATACTGCGAAAATTTCTAAGAAATTTTAATTGACACAAAAGTTAAAGGAATAGAACGTATAGACGCATTGTTCGGATCACTGTGGACTGGTAAATAGTAAATCCATTTAGAGACAAGACACCTCGTTTAAGAAAGGTAATAAAAAGAAAAATTTAAAACGACTTAAATTCTTAGGAGGTTCGAACTACTAAATTTTTAAGAAATATCACAAAATCAATTAATGTGAGAAATCCCTGTAGATACTTAGTCCCCTTTTACGTTTCAGGGAATTCTTGACACAAAGGGTTCCAAAGTAAACAATTGAAACATTGTAAATTCGACATTATCTTGAGTAATCTTCGACTACATTTTTCACGGACATATATATATAAATCAACATGGAAGATAAGTTTAAACAAGGAAATCTCGTTTTTATTTTTTTACAATTTTTAAACAATGAAACAATGAGATAAATAACACATAATTACTAAACGGAAGGTAACAAAATGAACCTCTATAGTAGAAGTAGTATATGAAAATTTATAACAAAAATTATTTCAAAACATTTTTTCTTTTGTACCTTTTGTTGTACTTCAAAGATTTCGACTTTAAAATTTTATAAAAGAAAGTCATTCAACTTAAATAAAATGTTATTAACTGAGAAAACAAAAATTTAAAAAGGGTATAAAATTATATAGTGAATCTAACAAAATTTAGACTATCTTAGTACTTACAATTCTTATAATCTCCAGTAAATTTGGTTGAAGTGAGATAGGTGAGGTGGACATAGTAGATCAAAATAAGTGTTATAACAGAATACAAAATGTCCCTATCCGTACGGACTACTCATTATATTAAATTAAAGATTTAAGGTAAATTTTAGGAAAAATTAATACGAATGTTACTTTTGATAGACATTTCATAGAAAGGAACTCTGTTACGATAAATTAACTATGAAATCTTTCTACTCAATCTCTCAATCTACTCTCGAGATTAGTTATGTTCAGAAAGACGTCACTGACTTTACAAGACATTAATCGTGACTAGTTGTATCACCGATATATCAGTACATACTGATAACTCACGAACTCTGATTTAGTCTGACATCTTAAAATGGATAAAAACAATACAAATTAAAGATAAATTTGTAAGTGTATTTCAATGATTAATGACTTAATCTATCGAGTCTACACTACTTGATTACAATATAAAACAAAACTTTACAGATCTAAATTGTAATGTCAAACTTCTTGAGTACGTAAAACCGTTTACAAAACTATCAAAGACTCATTACATAATCGTTAACACTTTTGAAGATCCGATGTATAAAACTTTCTTTTATAATTTTGTAGGTAAAGATAAAGTAACACAAAAATTTGTCTTACTTGATTTCTAAAGTTTAAACCCTTTACAATTATCTAAGTCACAACGTGGAAAAAAGTACTAAATATGAGTAGACGTACTGGTAATTTGAACAAGTGTAATGTTAAGAGACAGTTATATAACGAATAGATGATTGAATAGAGGGGTGGAAGGATAAATAGATAGAATATTAAACACGTGAATAATAATTGAGTTTCGTTTTGGATCGTAAAAAGGGTATCATAGAGAATAAAAGTCATTAGTACACTACATCCACACTAATATGATCATATTTTCTTCTATTTACTGAAAGGGTTTCAGTTATTTAGTTATTTACTATCGTTGTATAAAATTAACATCCAACCCGACTACGGTTGATAAAGCGAAAACACCGTCAACTTTATAAATAATTTTATTTAATTATCTTAACTGTATCTATTTGGTTTAAAATAGTAACATAAATAAAGAAATATAGATTTTTATATACCTCTCGGGATGGGAGAATACCTACATAACTAAGAATATATTCGTATCAACCCGAAGGATCCACCATGTCACCATCTCTTAGACGGACAGTGATATCTTCCGTTTTCTTTGTGTCCAAGGTAGGGACTTAGGTATTCTCAGGAACCTCCTCCTTTACTGTTGAGGGAGGTCATAAGAACAGACCTTTTAAGGTACCTGTCTCTTCGGACCACCCGATGTCAGGTACCCCAACTTTTCACAGCCTTTACCGTCTCGTGAGTGTATCGTATCTTCGGACCATGTTATCTGATTTTTCGGATTCATTGGTTTAATGGATTTTTTATCTTTGAAATAACTCTTTTGGTGTCACAAGGGATCACCGAGTTTGACACTTCTGAGACGGACGTCACGTCCTCTGGGCCTAAGTTAGGGACCAGTTCTTCTTTTACCCCATGGGGGGGGGGTCATAAGGACGGACCTCTTAAGGTTCCTGTCTCCTCTGACCGTCCTATGTAAGGGACCCGAACGTTTCTCAGTCCGAACTGACTCACTGAAAGTAAAGTTTCGAGACAAAATACTTATTTATATAATCACAAAATATATATATATATATATATATATATATATATATATATATATCTCTCTCTCTCTCTCTCTCTCTCTCCCTCTGGGCCTAAGTTAGGGACCCAACTCTTCTCTTACCGATGGGTGAGGTCATAAGAACGAGCCTCTTACGGTTCCTGTCTCCTCTGACCACCCGTTGTCAGGGACTCGAGCGTTTCTCAACCCATGTTGACTTTCTGATTTGTGTCGTGTTGTATGTGTATATATTTATATTTATGTATGTAGACGGATGTTACACCCTCTGGGTCCAAGTTAGGGACTCAGCCCTTCTAGGAGACCTCTTCTTTTACCGTTGGGTGAGGTCATGAGAACGGACCTTTTTAGGGTACCTACCTTCTTGTACCATCCGATGTCAGGTACCCCAGCGTTTCTCAGTCTGTGTTGACTCGGTGTGAAGTTAAAATATATATCTGAATATATTTCCGTAAGGTCTTGTAGTTTACTTGTTTTTTGTAAGGTCTTGTTATTTACTAACACAATAAGGTGTAAAATGTAAAATAGAAAAGATACGTATATATATATATACAAATATACACTTACAAATATTATTTATCAATTTATAAGACATATCTTTAAATATATTGTTGTCCACATCGATTTTTCGGGGTACATTATATATTGTAGAAAATTGACGAGGTAAATCTGTTCCGGAGTAAAAGATACAAGACTCAGAGTGGGAACACACTAAAGTGACTTCCAGAGAGAGACACTACGAACATTCCTTCACAGTATTTTCCGGTCTCTAAATACGTGGAATTTCTCGTAGTACCGTAGAAACCTCCAGTCCTGAGGTAGAGTGTCGAAACGAAAATAGACCGATATAGTATCACGAAAATATCCAATTGTTACCTCTATTATCATGTCGACTGATTTCTAGAAGAACACTAAATGAGGAAATTTTTACTTCTGAAAATTTCTTCCTAATTCAAATTAAAACACTTAAGGAATATAAAAGGTAGTCATAGGGAGTTCGATCATAGTGAAAGAGTATCTCCGTCCGTGAACCTCTGTCTTAATCTACAAACTCTCGGTTTTACTTAAAAGTATATAAACAAATACCTCATCTTAATATTGATCGTGATTTACTTTTTTTATTTATTTATTGTCAGATTAGTTCGAACCAAACCGTTTTATTAAATAAAAAGGTTCCTGTCTTCGGATATATATAAAGAGACTCAGAAATTATAATTTATGGTCTAAGAGGACACATGTAAGATTAGGGGTGTAGACAAAATGAATGTCTAAAATTCTAATTCCTTAATTTACCGACGTTTCTTAAAATGCCAACAATGACTTAAATAAGAAAACCCTGACTGTCTGTTACGACTCGACTTTCAATAAGAAAAACATAACAAGGACCACTAAATACAATAATGAAACCACCCCTTAGACCCGTACTAGAAGAATTAGGTTTAGTGGGGGTTCGAGGTGTGTGGGTACATGAAAAAGGAGTCGACGGAAAGTAAACACCTACGGACAATAAGTAGACAATAACGTGGTTTTAACGACTAGTCGAAGGATCAACACTCCGTTTGGTAGAGGAAGAGACGGACGTATCACGTCGTAAACAAAAAGCCCCACAAGTAGTGGTGTCTTCCGAAGAACGACAGGCACTACCGAATACTGGCAATACACCGGTAACAGTTGGGAAACGAAATGCGACGTCGGTACAGATTCTCCTTCAGACACCCTGACCAGTGACCTAGTGAGCAACCACCTTACTAGTTGAGTGACTGGGTGTGGTATTCGAAACCCTCTAACAGAAAGACGTCCAGGTTACAGTAGTCAGTGAAGAAGACACTACAGGGAGGTGACGACTTCAACAGTACAAGACTATGGAGGTACTTGCTCGACAACGAGGATTGGAAGAGACCTCAGTAACGGAACCGGTGGAAGAACTGACACTGGTAAAGGATGTGGAAGCAACGACAACGATAGGACTCCTAGGCGAGTCGTCGTCCGTCTGTCTTTCGGAAGAGGTGGACACGGAGAGTGGACTGGTGACACTGGTATAAGATGTCGTGGAACTCAAAATTAATGTGAGTCGGTTCAAGGGTCATAAGACATCTTGTTCTTTTCCACCAAAGTCACAAGATATGTGACCACTAAGGGTACAACTTGGGTGACTAAATGTCAGACTCTTTGTTTCTCCATTTCCCACGACACTCTTCCCAGTATCCTTGTTTTGTAAACAGTACGATTAAAGTGTAATAAATCGGGATATCGTCGGTTAGTCAGTTAAGAAGGGAATGGTTGTAGGTGTACTTAAGTTACTTAAGATCTCGAAGATTCATATCCTGTTTAATAAAGTAAGATATATCAGGAAAAGTGTACTCTTCGACTCTGATCTTTAGTCTTCACTAAAATACGTATTCAGTTAAAAATTTTTCAGTTTGATTTTTAAGTCTAATAATTATAGACATAATTAGTAAAAATTCTTTTACTAAAATTATTTAAATAAAATAGTTAAGTATCTTAATGTACGTAGAAGAGACTTTAAGTCTTTTATTTCAAACACCTACACTCATATGATAACCTCTATATTTCTTAATTTATAAAAATATTTTATGAATTTACATAACTGAGTCTTTAAATTCTATTAAAATATGTACCGTGAAATAAAAGGAGAATTTCGAACATAATTTTAAAATTTATAACCATTTAGGGATATAATCGTTTTTTCCTCTGATACTAAGGTTTACTCTAAAAGATTGATCATCACTAAAAGAATGAAAAGAAGGACAAGAACCTGTAGGTACTGGAGTTGTTTTTTCAACTCAACAACCTTTTACTGTGACAACATTAAAAGTCAAACGTCATTACAAGAGAAGGATTTTTTTTTTTTTTTTTTTTTTTTCGGATCATATTTCTATCTATGAATAAACCTTAAACTCTCACCTATATTAAGTCGTGGGAAAGTCGTGGGAAGGGTAAGTTGAGACTAAGAATCTTAGATGAAGTATAAGAAGGTTCTAATTTTTTTTTCTTTCTTTCTTTCTTTCTTTGTTTTTAGAGATCGTTAAATTTTTAGTGTACTACCCACAATGACGACCTACTCTCAAAGATAAGACATTACTACCAAATGAACTAATACATTGAAGTTTTGAGGGGTAATAAAATCTTTACTAATAGACAATGGTTTCCAGGACACTTATTATAACATTATTTAAAAATTTTATTTTTAATCAATATGATACCTGTCAAAAGACATAAAAATCTCAGAAATAATTGATGACTATGGTCTTTCTATGTCTAACCCTAAAAATTTTGTTTACTCTTTTACAAATTTTATCAATTTGTTCGAATGTAAGTGATCAAGTATAAACTGTTACTTCCGTAACAGTTACACGATCGTTCCTACTGTCCTAAATTTCGTCCTTTTCGTTAAAAATGGAAAGGATACTTTTTATTATTGTTTTATAACATTTTCACCAACAGAAACGTGTATGTAAAACGTTCCGCGTACGGTAGGAAGGTTATAGTCCCAGAAAATTTTACTCAGTCGTGAAGTGTAGACCTAACTAAAGAAAATCCTAAGTGACCAAACTAGAGGAACGATAGGTTCCTTGTGAGTTCTCAGAAAAGGTCGTGGTGTAAAGTTTTCCCAGTCAATAAGTCGTGGGTCGGAAGAAATACCAGGTTGAGAGTGTAGACATGTACTAATGACCTTTTTGACATTGAAACTGATATACCTGCAAACAACCGTTTCATTATAGAGACGAAAAAGATAAAAAAAGTATAAATTTAAAAAATTATATTTAAATGAATAAAATTAACCTCCGATTAATGAAATGTTGTAACATAACCAAAACGCTATGTTGATGTACGAACAAGTATACGACAGATCCAAACAGTGTCTAAAAGAAAGTTCCCAGTTCACAGAAAATTAAACCACCGACGTCAGGGTATGGTGTCACTAAAACCTCGGGTTCTTTTTGTTTAGACGGTGACAAAGATGAGAAACGGTTTAGATAAACGGTACCTCACTACAATAGCCTGGGGTTGAAGAACAATCAACGTAGATAGTCTTTATATAAGAGGATAGTTCCAAACAGAACAGAATTAAAGGAGAAGACTGTTGGCCACTTTCAACGTGTTAGCGAGTCAGCACAGACTGAGAAACGCTAGGGTACCTGCTATGTCAGGTACCTCAAGAGGTCCGGTCTTATGACCTCACGCATCTGAAAGGGAAGAGGTCCCCTAAAAGGACTGGGTCCTTACCTTGGTCCCAGAGAACGTGACTTCTTCCTAAGAAATGGTTGACTCGATACTCCCTTCGGGTAAAACTGTTGTTTTTTGTACATCTGAAAGTCGTATCCTATTTAAATATAAAAATACATAAATATATATTTATATATATATATTTATAAATATATAAAATGGCAATCTTAAAAGATGGGACTCAGATTACTCTATATAATAGTAGATTTTTACAACACAAAATGGAACACAAATATATGTTTATGTGTTTATAAGTCGTGGTATATAGTTTTTCTCGTCGATAAAAGACAAAACATAGTTAAGAAGGATCAAATCCCTAAGTATGTATAGACCTTTTGTTAAGAGTAAGTCACAATGAGGCCATAAGATAACTAGATAAGGACACGGTTATAATGTCAAATAGTTTGTGAGATCGGTGACACAGAATCATAGACACACTTGACCTTGTACAGGGAACCAGAAGAAAGAGTCTTCCTAAATCGATGAGAACTGACTGAGAAGTATGAAAAGTAAATTCAAAATATTAGTTATGTATAACTACCTTAAGAAAATAAAGATTCCGTGTCTATGTTGACTTTATATTATTGAAACAGAATGTGTCCAAATGAGATACGGAGATTTGGTAAATGTCATAGTTTTTACGAAGTACCTTTCTTAGACTGTGTCAAAACTTAAAGAAGATTAAAGTGTAAAAAGTATAATCACAACCAGTTGTGTAAGAAATGTCAAAAAGTGAAAGGGTAGTCTCTAAGGGTTAACCCTATCTAACTGGGACATTATATACAGTCTAATCCGTTTATGATGGGCCCCCCCAACCCCCCCCCTTTACTGACCTCAAAGAGTTAACAAAACTTTTTTTTAGAGGTCATCTTTAATCTCAAGTATATTTTTATTCAAAAAAATATCAGTGACTTTGGAATTTAATTCTAAGATTTTCAATGTATTGCAACTTCAAACAATCAACCTGTTAACGGGGTATTGTTAAATCGTAAAAGATGGAAAGATGGCATTTCTGTGATTGAATAGAAATGGATATGTCTTCGTCTTTAAAGTAAATTTCTCTACAAATATCCAAGGTCGAACAAACTCCTCAGTAAGGTCTTCTATACTAACACGCAACTGTCACTCGACCTGGGTCTATCGTCTACAAGGAGTGGTGGGGGAGTAGGACCCTTATATACAAGACGGGTCGTAAGGATATTGTCCGTAACAAATCCCTGTGAGGGGACTCTCTAATTCTACGACAACTCTATTAGACCTGACTTATATACTGACTTAGGTCAATTCCATAGAGGTATTTTAAAATTCTAAGACCGTCTGTCCCCAACGTTAAATGTTTTTAAACCAGAGGGTTCTGTTCGAGTAAACAATTAAAGGGAACAAATAATTTGGATGGTGGAAGGTAGACCTCACCAGTCTGAGAAAGACGACAGATAAACGTGAGGTACGTACACCCGATCAAACGTTGGGGTTTGTTAATAGACAGTCGTAAAGGATAGAACAGAAATGTAAGGAAATTGTATATCGAGTATAAATACAATTATAAGTGTATATTTTAAAATTACATAAAAAGATCAATGAGATCATAAAAATAACCGTTTACCTACCCTTTTGTCACCGACTGAAATAAAACCCCCCAAATTTTTAGTGAAGTCCTCTTGACATTTCTACCGCCTCCTTATCCTGCCCTTCTGGTGAAAGAGGGAGTGTTTAAGGAGTTTTCTTGTAAAGTTGCGGCTCGTTTGAGGCGTTTTGTTGAAGACATCCGACCGTCTCCTGTAGTCCGTTGGTCTTTTCGTCTGGTAACAGAAGTTTTTGTCCATCCTTTTTTATATTTTCTACTTTTTTCTCTGTTTCCTCCACCCCTCCCTCGAGACAGGACCCTTCCCTTCGGGCAGGGCCCTTCCCTTAAAATTCTTCTCTCCAAAGATTTGTGGTCCTTTGTGAGAGGGACGGCTCAGACACCGCTCGGAACCTTTGTGTCTCCCGTTGTCCTGTCTTTCCTGTTTATTTCTTTATTAATTTTGGTTCTCTAATGTTCGGGTGGTCATTGAGGGGGTCGCCTTTTCGTCGTGTCTGCGGACTTAGGCGGTGACCCTTCACCCCCGTCCCGTCCCTGAGCGCCCTCCGCGCCCGACGTCACGAAACATTCTTAGCCCGTCCTTGCGGGGTGTGCGTTGGTCTTACTAGATTGAACCCGATCGTTTGGTCTGACACCCTATCGATGGTGCGCTTTTCGAGATTGTATTCTGTGGTGGTCCTGGCTCGTTTCTTGTTTCCTGCCTTGTCTTTTTCGGCCGACGTCTGGTGGGGGGCGGCCCCTGTCCGTCGGTCTCGGCATTCCTGACCTTTCCCCGTTAACGTCTGGGCCTCTCTGAAATAAATGGATTGACGTTCGTCCGAAGAAACGATTCTGAAGACCCCCACGACCTGTCAGTGTTAGACGGAGTGCCCCCCGCGGTCGCCAGGTGGGTCTTTCGACTCGTCGTCGCCGTCTTTTCCACTGTTCAACGTCGTTAGTGTGAGCGGTTTGAGGACTCGATGAGTCTGGACCCTTCCCGTGTTTCGCGTCAGGGTCGGCTTAGACACGGAGACTCCCGACGGACTCGTGGCTTGGACTCACCGAACCTGGTCCCTTCACGTGCGTCGGATTCCGGCCGGGGTCTACCAAGGACCGACTCGTAGCATCTCGGCCTCGCCAAACACGCGATGCTCTTCCCTGTCCAGTTCGCCCCGACTCTGTGACACACGTGTGCTGTCACGATAAACAAACGTCGTAGGGGGGAGGGGTGTCACGCTGACTTTCGTAGGGGGGAGGGGTGTCACGCTGACTTGATCACTCGGATTTTTCGGTCGTTTGTCTTCTTCAATTTGTCTCCCTTGGTGGAACCTTCACTACGGTGTGCCGGGTGTTGTAGTCTCTTCCCGGTTTATATAAAAATGATAAAAATTTTAGTAAAAAAAAAAAAAAAAAAAAACCAAACAAACAAAATAAAAAAGAAAAAAAAGATTGAAAAAAAATTTTAACACTTCAGAAGATAAAGAGGAGATTAAAAATAAAGATATTGGATGATAATGATATATTTTTTTTTTTTCTGAAAAAAAAATTCCGTTTGTGGTATATATCAGAAACCTACCAACAACCACTCAAAAAACAACAACAACAACAACGAAAACAAAAACAAAAAAAAAATTATTAAGAACAAAAAAAAAAAGAAAGAAGGAAAAAGGAAGACGAAGAAAAGAAATTATAACATAAAAACTTTTAGGTTGGAGATGAGATCTAAAAATTAGAAACGAGAATCCAAAAACAACAGTTAAAACATGTACATTTTTGGGTTTGAAACGATGGGTTCAGATGGACTCTCACTCTAATGACCGAACTGGTGAGAGAGGAGGAAACCTGAGAGGAAAAAGAGGTGGTCCACCGGAGACAGAGAAAAGAGGGGGTAGAGAAGAGATAGGTTGAGACACTTAGAGACACACAAGGTCTACCACCTCTTGTGGATTCCTTGATCAATGACTGTCCTAAACAGAGAGAGGAAGAGTAAGGAGAGAGAATAGGAGGACCAGTGGAGACAGATGAAGGAGGGAGAGGAGAAGGGGCATATTGAGACATTTATGGAGACTCGCCAGGTCTGATATCTCACGTGTATTCCTTCACTGATGACCGATCGAACGAGAGAGGAGAAAACTAGAGTGGCGTAGAGTAAGGTCAGTGGAGATTGATGGGGGAGGTAGAAGAGAAGAGGTACATTGAGTCACTGGGAGAGACTCACAGGGAGTTACACCTCTTTGAAAAGTAGAAATTGGATCTATAAAATAGTAGTCACGATATATCTACCTCTTCAGATCTCCGTTGATATTTTTATTTTGACTTTTGGTCTTCGTCCTCCGAATTTAGGTTTCGGACTTTTGTAATCTCTTGAGAACTTAAGTCCCTTGTAATTCGTTATCCTCGAGTAGTTTACGGAAGTATGGATGTGACTTTGGTTCGAGGTGGGTTCCCGGTTGTTCAAGGTTCTGTTCTGTATGGTGAGTTTAAGAGGTCGTTGTGTCCTTGTGAGGGGACTCGAAGTTATATGTCCGTCGAGTTTTAATAAGGTTTTGGAAACTACAGAGTATTGGGTAATGACCAGTGAGGTGACGTGAGGTCTCTCTTCTTTGGGTCGAGGTGGGTGGTTTTGAGGTTGTGTTCGGAGGGATTGGTCCTTTGGAACTGTTCGGTGACTATCTTGGGGTGGGTGTCACTCCTTCGAGGTATTTTTCTCTTGAGGTGTTTAATGGTCTTATATTTTCCCGGTGGGGTTTGCGTAGTTATATTGGTTCTACTTCTCTGTCTCCTTATGAGTCGTCCATTTCCTTGTCCTCTCAACGGGTGGTTTGGTTTGTTTTCTCCTTCTTCATCCCTTAGATGGCCTCTTCCTTAAGGCTTATAACTATCACTTTTACTAGGTTTTAGAACTTTAGTTTTACCTTAGTGTCTATTTATCGGATCTCTGTTCCTAACTCTTCTACGTTCTTTCCAAATTGTTCCTGGATCTTCTTTATTTTTTCTCAGTTTTATATTACTTATTGCGTTATTTACTCTAGTCTTTGTGAGACCTCCGTTGTTTATCATCTTATTGCCTCCGTCTTCTATCCTAATCACTTTATCTTCTATCTTACCATCTTTATTTACTTAGTCTCTCCTTTGTTCTT
>SJYO01033645.1:3066499-3225470 GCA_006410555.1 Capra ibex
CTTTTGATGTCCGGTTATAGTGACTACTTGTATCTACGTTTTTAGGAGTTGTTTTAAGATCGTTAGTCTTAGGTTGTTGTGTAATTTTTCTAGTATGTGGTACTGGTTCACCCGAAATAGGGTCCCTACGTTCCTAAGAAGTTATAGACGTTTAGTTAGTTACATTAAATGGTGTAATTGTTTAACTTTTTATTTTTGGTATACTAATAGAGTTATCTATGTCTCTTCCGGAAACTGTTTTAAGTTGTAGGTAAATACTATTTTTGAGAGGTCTTTCGTCCTCATCTTCCTTGTATGGAGTCGTATTATTTTCGATATATACTGTTTGGGTGTTGTTTGTAATAGGAGTTACCACTTTTTACCTTTCGTAAAGGGGATTTCAGTCCTTGTTCTGTTCCCACAGGTGAAAGTGGCGATGATAAGTTGTATCAAGACCTTCAAAACCGGTGTCGTTAGTCTCGTCTTTTTCTTTATTTTACTTAGGTTTAACCTTTTCTTCTTCATTTTGAGACTGACAAACGTCTACTGTACTAGGAGATGTACCTTTTGGGATTTCTGAGGTGGTCTTTTAATGATCTCGAGTAGTTACTTATATCATTTCGACGTCCTATATTTTAGTTGTGTGTCTTTAGGGAACGTAAGGATATGTGATTGTTACTCTTTCATCTTGTTCTTTAATTCCTTTGTTAAGGTAAGTGGTAACGTTGCTTTTCTTATTTTATGAATCCTTATATAGATGGATTTCTTTGATTTCTGGATATATATCTTTTGATATTTTGTGACTACTTTCTTTAGTTTCTCCTGTGATTATCTACCTCTTTATATGGTACAAGTACCTAGTCTATTAACTATATCACTTTTACTCATATGATGGGTTTCGTTTAATGTTTAAGTTACGTTAGGGATAGTTCGATGGTCGTTATAAAAAGTGTCTTGATCTTGTTTATTAAAGTTCTAAACATACCTTTATGTTTTTTGGAGCTTAACGGTTTCGGTAGAACTCCTTATTCTTACCTTGACCTCCTTAGTTGAACGGACTGAAGTCCGAGATGATGTTTCGGTGTCAGTAGTTCTGTCATACCATGACCGTGTTTCTGTCTGTATATCTAGTTACCTTGTTTTATCTTTAGGGTCTCTATTTAGGTGTGTGTATACCTGTGGAATAGAAACTGGTTCCTCCGTTCTTATATGTTACCTCATTTCTGTTAGAGAAATTGTTCACCACGACCCTTTTGACCAGTTGGTGAACATTTTCTTACTTTGATCTAGTGAAAGATTGTGGTGTGTGTTTTTATTTGAGTTTTACCTAATTTCTAGATTTACATTCTGGTCTTTGATATTTTGAGGATCTCCTCTTGTATCCGTTTTGTGAGAGGTTGTATGTAGTGTCGTCCTAGGAGATCCTAGGTGGAGGGTCTTAAGACCTTTATTTTCGTTTTTATTTGATTACCCTAGATTAATTTTAATTTTCGAAAACGTGTTGTTTCCTTTTATATTCGTTCCACTTTTCTGTCGGAAGACTTACCCTCTTTTATCGTCGTTTACTTCGTTGACTGTTTGTTGATTAGAGTTTTTATATGTTCGTTGAATACGTCGAGTTAAGGTCTTTTTATTTGTTGGGTTAGTTTTTTACCCGGTTTCTTGAATTATCTGTAAAGTGGTTTCTTCTGTATGCCTACCGATTGTTTGTGTACTTTTCTACGAGTTGTAGTGAGTAATAGTCTCTTTACGTTTAGGTTTGGTGTTACTCCATGGTGAAGTGTGGTGAGTCTTACCGACACTAGGTTTTTAGACGTTCGTTATTTACGACCTCTCCCACACCTCTTTTCCCTTGGGAGGATGTGACAACCACCCTTACGTTTGATCATGTCGGTGATACCTCTTGTCACACCTCTAAGGAATTTTTTAACGTTTATCTTGATGAATACTGGGTCGTTTGGGTGACGACCCGTATGTGTGGTTCCTTTGTTCTTAACTTTCTCTGGGTACATGGGGTTACAAGTAGCGTCGTGACAAATATTATCGGTCCTGTACCTTTGGTGGATCTACAGGTAGTCGTCTACTTACCTATTCTTTCGTCACCATGTATATGTGTTACCTCATAATGAGTCGGCAATTTTTCTTAAGTAAACTTAGTCAAGACTACTCTACCTACTTTGACCTCGGCTAATATGTCTCACTTCATTCGGTCTTTCTTTTTGTGGTTATGTCATATGATTGTGTATATATACCTTAAATCCTTCTACCGTTACTGCTGGGACATACGTTCAGTCCTTTTTTCTGTGTCGACACATATTGCCTGAAAACCTGCGTCTCCCTCTCCCTCTCCCACCCTACTAAACCCTCTTACCGTAAGATTGTACATATGATGGTACATTCTTAACTTAGCGGTCAGATACAGTCCGCATCCTATGTCGTACGAACCCCGACCACGTACCCCTACTGGGTGTCTCTACAATACCCCTCCCTCCACCCTCCCCCCAAGTACAAACCCTTGTGTACATTCTTAATTTCTAAAATTTTAATTTTTTCTTAAATTTTTTTCTTCTTTTAATGAAGTCTACCAGTAAAGTCTGTACTTAAATTTTCTGCGAACGAGAACCTTCCTTTCAATACTGGTTGGATCTGTCGTATAGTTTTTCATCTCTGTAATAAAACGGTTGTTTCCAGGAAGATCAGTTTCGATACCAAAAAGGTAATCAGTACATACCTACACTCTCAACCTGATATTTCTTTCGACTCGAGGTTTCTTAACTACGAAAACTTGACACCACAACCTCTTCTGGGGACTCTCAGGCAACCTGACAATTCTCTAGGTAGGTCAGGTAGGATTTCCTTTAGTCAGGACTTATAAGTGACCTTCCTGACTACGACTTCGACTGTGAGGTGATGAAACCAGTGGACTACACTTCTCGACTGAGTAAACCTTTCTGGGACTACGACCCTTTCTGACTCTCGTCCTCTTCGTCTGCTGTCTCCTACTCTACCAACCTACCGTAGTGGTTGACCTGTACTGAAACCCATTTGAGGTCCTGAACCACTCCCAGTCCCTCCGGACCGGAGGATGCTAGGTACCTCAGTGTTTGTCATCCTGTACTGACTCACTAACTTGACTTGACCTTGACTTGACTAACTATATAAAAGTTTATGAACCAATAATAACACAAGACTAGTACGGATACCTTAAATATCTACTATATCAAACCATATCTAATATAATTACTTTTATAACGAAAACGTTCGTTACCTCAAGAAACGTATAAAGTCTATAACAACAAATAACCAAAGTACAAAGTTATTTTAAGAGGGACAATAAAAGAAAGACATAAAACTACTTGTCTTCAAGTTTAAATAATGGAAGTTAGTTCAGTTGAATTAGTTACCAAAAGTAGTTAAATAAAAATAACAGGACTATTTCTACGATGTATTGTTTCATGGGTTTTCAAATCACACAACTTTGTTGACCGGGAAGGAGACGTTAAAAGACCTTCCTAAACTCATCCTATCCACGATCGAGAAGAGATTTGAAAACCATCTTAAGTCGACACTTCGGTAGACCTGGACCCAAAAACAAACGACCTTCTAAAGACTAATGTCAAAGTTAAAGGCACGAACACTACCCAGACAATTCTAAAAGATAAAGAAGGACCAAGTCAAAACCTTTCAACATGAAAAATTTCTTAAAAAGGTAAAGAAGGTGCAACACGTAAAATAACCGTATATTAACGACTATCATCAGAGAATACTAGGAAACATAAAGACACAACAGACAACACTAGAGAGGTAAAAGTAAAGATTAAAATAACTAAACTAAAAAGAGAGAAACGAAGAACTACTCAGACCGATTACCAAACAGTTAAAATAAATAGGAAAGTTTCTTGGTCGAAAACCGAAACAACTAAAAACGATACCAGAGAAAACAAAGAAAACGTAAATAAAGACGGGATTAAAAATTCTAAAGAAAGGAAGATGATTGAGACCCAAGAGGTAAAGAAGGAAAAGATCCACGAAATCCACATCTCAATCCAATAAATAAACTGAAAAAAGAACAAAGAACTCCATACGGACATAACGATACTTGAAAGGAGAATCGTGACGAAAATATCACAGGGTGTCCAAAACCCAACAAAACAAAAGTAAAAGTAATCAAAGATGCGTATAAAACTAAAGAAGACACTAAACAACCAATAAGTCTTCGCACAACAAGTCGGAGGTATACAACCCAAAAATTATCAAAAAGAGGACATTAACTCTAAATTAGAATTACGTAATACCAGTCTTTTCTACGAACCTTACTAAAGTTAAAAAAACTTAAATAGTTCCAATATAAATACCGGGTCTAACACTAGATAGGACCTCTTCCAAGGCACTCGTGAACTCTTTTTCCACTTTAGGTAACAAAACCCCACTTTACAGGATATCTATAGTTAATTCAGATTGACCAGATAACATAGTAAATTTCAAACTCAAAGAAACAATTAAAAGACAAATCAACTAGACAGGTATCTACACTCACCCCATAATTTCGGAGGGTGATAATAACACAATAACAATTAAGACGGAATGTATGCACAATCGTAAACAGAATGTATACAACCCACGTATCCGGTGGTAGTGGGATTATGGTTTTGGACTGTTTCTACAGTGTTTTTTTCTTTTGATGTCCGGTTATAGTGACTACTTGTATCTACGTTTTTAGGAGTTGTTTTAAGATCGTTAGTCTTAGGTTGTTGTGTAATTTTTCTAGTATGTGGTACTAGTTCACCCGAAATAGGGTCCCTACGTTCCTAAGAAGTTATAGGCGTTTAGTTAGTTACATTAAGTGATGGAATTGTTTAATTTTTTATTTTCGGTATACTAATAGAGTTTCTACGTCTCTTCCGGAAACTTTTTTAAGTTGTACGTAAATACTATTTTTGAGAGGTCTTTCGTCCTTATCTTCCTTGTATGGAGTTGTATTATTTTGGATATATACTGTTTGGGTATCGTTTGTAATAGGAGTTCCCACTTTTTGACTTTCGTAAAGGGGACTTCAGTCCTTGTTCTGTTCCCACGGGTGAAAGTGGCGATGATAAGTTGTATCGAGACCTCCAAAACAGGTGTCGTTAGTCTCGTCTTTTTCTTTATTTTCCTTAGGTTTAACCTTTTCTTCTTCATTTTGAGACTGACAAACGTCTACTGTACTAGGAGATGTATGTTTTGGGATTTCTGAGGTGGTCTTTTAACCATCTCGATTAGTTACTTATATCATTTCAACGTCCTATATTTTAGTTGTGTATCTTTAGGGAACGTAAGGACATGTGATTATTACTCTTTCATCTTTTTATTTAATTCCCTTGTTAAGGTAAGTGGTAACGTTGCTTTTCTTATTTTATGAATCCTTATATAGATGGATTTCTTTGATTTCTGGATATATATCTTTTGATATTTTGTGACTACTTTCTTTAGTTTCTCCTGTGATTATCTACCTCTTTATATGGTACAAGTACCTAACCTTTTTAGTTATATCACTTTTACTCATATGTTTGGTTTCGTTAGATGTCTAAGTTACGTTAGGGATAATTCGATGGTCGCCATAAAAAGTGTCTCGATTTTGTTTATTAAAGTGTTAAACATACCTTTATGTTCTTTGGAGCTTATCGGTTCGTTAGCTCTTTCTTCTTACCTTGACCTCCTTAGTTGGACGGACTGAAGTCCGAGATGATGTTTCGGTGTCAGTAGTTCTGTCATACCATGATCGTGTTTCTGTCTTTATATCTAGTTACCTTGTTTTATCTTTAGGGTCTCTATTTAGGTGTGTGTATACCTGTGGAATAGAAGCTGTTTCTACCGTTCTTATATGTTACCTAATTTCTGTTAGAGAAATTTTTCGCCATGACCCTTTTGACCAGCTGGTGAACATTTTCTTAATTTGATCTAGTGAAAGATTGTGGTGTGTGTTTTTATTTGAGTTTTACCTAATTTCTAGATTAACATTCTGGTCTTTGATATTTTGAGGATCTTCTCTTGTATCCGTTTTGTGAGAGGCTGTATGTAGTGTCGTCCTAGGAGATCCTAGGCGGAGGGTCTTATGACCTTTATTTTCGTTTTTATTTGTTTACCCTAGATTAATTTTAATTTTCGAAGACGTATTGTTTCCTTTGATATTCGTTCCACTTTTTTGTCGGAAGATTTACCCTCTTTTATTATCGTTTACTTCGTTGACTGTTTGTTGATTAGGGTTTTTATATGTTCGTTGAATACGTCGAGTTAAGGTCTTTTTATTTACTGGGTTATTTTTTTACCCGGCTTCTTGATTTATCTGTAAAGTGGTTTCTTCTGTATGCCTACCGATTGTTTGTGTACTTTTCTACGAGTTGTAGTGAGTAATAGTCTCTTTACGTTTAGTTTTGGTGTCACTCCATGGTAAAGTGTGGTCAGTCTTACCGTCGCTAGGTTTTCAGATGTTCGTTATTTACGACCTCTCCCACACCTCTTTTCCCTTGGTAGAATGGGACAACCACCCTTACGTTTGATCATGTCGGTGATACCTCTTGTCACACCTCTAAGGAATTTTTTTGACTTTTATCTTGACGGAATACTGGGTCGTTAGGGTGACGACCCGTATGTGTGGCTCCTTTGGTTTTAACTTTCTCTGTGCACATGGGGTTACAAGTAGCGTCGTGACAAATATTATCGGTCCTGAACCTTTGTTGGATCTACAGGTAGTCGTTTCACATTAACACAAGAACAACGAAATCACATTAGTCGTAAAGTTGATGTCCTTTGCCTGGAGTAATTTTGTTTTAGGACGTATACACATATACACATGGACGGGAAAGAAAGGTTAAACAAGAGAAACTCCTCTCTTAATTTCTGTATTTTGGCAACAAAGAAAAAAGGTTATACAAACAAAACATTATTCAAAATAACCCCGTAAAAAATTGGACTTTTCTAGAAGTCAACAGATAGTAATTACATAACTAGTTAGACAGAGAGTCTTTTTTTGTAATTGACTAAAGTACAGGTTATTCTGTAATTCTTTGGTACTTTTATATGTGTCCTCATAGGATGTATTTAACTATAGTATTTGAAAAGATAGAAACCATTCAATTTAATCACAGAAAGATAAATAAGAAAAGTCCAAATCGGATGTAAGACGTCTATTAATTTTATAACTTTGTACTATCTCAAGATAACAATATTGGTTTACGAGGTCCCTTGTTTGAGTGAGTCTTCCTGTCGTACATATCACCTCACGTCAAATACTGTGGCCGCCCAGACTCCGTCTCAAAGGAGAAATCCGTCCCTGGGGTTGGTTGATAACACTTTTGGAATATATAGAATCGACATGGTGAGTTCGGATGTAGGGGTCTAAGGAATTTGGATCGGACCCTTCACAATTTCCCTCTACGTCAGTCCAATGTCGGTACCAAGTATTAGTCCTCCCAGGCGACCAAAATGTAACTTCGGATGTGGTTAACGACGGTGGTTCTAATGTTTCCACTGACTGATGTATGCCCTAATAATGTAAGGAAAACCGCTACCCTTTATAACCATACCTTAGACCACAAATAGTCAGGTTCTTCGGTCAAGCCGACATACATACGATAGGGGTACCGATGGTCCGTGTATCAGGTTTCAAGTGCCTTTCACGTTCTATCTCTAAGAAAAAGTTCTTTCTCAGTCGAGCCGGATAAGGTAAGGAGAGAGTGATAGTGATAAAATTAGAATTTTAACTAGAATAAACTTAAGTATCGAATATATTAAGTTAACTATCTCAACGGTAGTTTAAAACGACAACTTTAATTGTCCAGTCAAGTCAAGTGAGCGAGTCAGTACGGGCTGAGAAACGTTGAGGTGCTCCCTCCGTGCGGTCCGGAGGGACAGGTAGTGTTTGAGGCTCAGGTGGGTTTGAGTACAGGTAACTGAGCCACTACGGGAGATTAGTAGAGTAGGAGACTGTAGGGAAGAGGAGGACGGAAGTTAGAAAGGGTTGTGTCCCAGAAAAGTTTACTCAGTCGAGAGGCGTAGTTCACCGGTTTTATGACCTCAAAGTCGAAATTGTAGTCAGGAAGGTTACTTGTGGACCCTGACTAAAGGGAATCTTACCTGACCGACCTAGAGGGACGTCAGGTTCCCTGAGAGTTCTCAGAAGAGGTTGTGGTGTCAAGTTTTCGTAGTTAAGAAGTCACGAGTCGAAAGAAGTGTCAGGTTGAGAGTGTAGGTATGTACTGGTGTCCTTTTTGGTATCGGAACCGATCTGCCTGGAATCAGCCGTTTGATTACAGAGACGAAAACTTATACGATAGATCCAACCAGTATTGAAAGGAAGGTTCCTCATTCACAGCAAATTAAAGTACTGACGTCAGTGGTAGACGTCACTAAAACCTCGGGGGTTTTTATTTCAGACGGTGACAAAGGTGACAAAGTGGTAGATAAAGGGTGCTTCACAACCCTGGTCTACGTAACTAGAAGCAAAAGACTTACAACTCGAAATTCGGTTTTATAATCTTCCATATAATCATCTATTAGGTATATAGTCAAGTCAAGTCAGTGAGTCAGCACAGGTTAAGAAACACTGGGATATTTAGTGTCGTGTGGTCCGGAGGGATAGGTAGTGGTTTATGGTCTCAAGTGAGTTTGAGTACAGGTAACTCAGTCACTACGGTAGGTCGGTAGAGTAGGAGACAGCAGGGGAAGAGGAGGAAGGGGGTTAGGGAGGATCGTAGTCCCAGAAAAGTTTACTCAATTGGGAAACGTACTCCACCGGTTTCATAACCTCAAAGTCGAAGTCGTAGTCAGGAAGGTTACTTGTGGGTCCTGACTAGAGGAAATCTTACCTGACCAACCTAGAGGAACGTCAGGTTCCCTGAGAGCTCTCAGAAGAAGTTGTGGTGTCAAGTTTTCGTAGTTTAGAAACCGTGAATCGAAAGAAGTGTCAGGTTGAGAGTGTAGGTATGTACTGGTGACCTTTTTGGTATCGGAACTGAGCTGTCTGGAAACAACCGTTTCATTACAGAGACGAAAACTTATACGATAGATCCAACCAGTATTGAAAGGAAGGTTTCTCATTCTTAGAAACTTAAAGTACCGACGTTAGTGGTAGATGTAAATAAAACCTCGGGGGGGTTTTATTTCACTGTGACAAAGGTGACAAAGTGGTAGATAAAGGGTACTTTACTAAATTATACCACATTTAAATTTCAGATGTTGTACAACTAAACTGGGTAAATATATCAAATTATACCGTTGTTAAATAGTGATCGATTGTAAAAGTGCAATGTACTAATATTAAGGAAAAACACTCCACTCTTATAAATTCCGGGTGAGAAAATCGTCGACCCTCCTCGGTGAGTGCGGGTTCCGATCCCGGCCACCGGTGCTCCTCGTTGGGCTCTTCGTCACCGACTCGTCCGTGTCCTCCCGGATCTCCTCGATAGGGTGGAACTTCCAGTCCTTCCCGCCGTCATTCCTCTATGGGGAGTCGGTTCCATTCCTCGTCGTCGACACGAAACGACCTCGTCGGCACTTCTCTATGGGGTACGGGTTCCATTCTCTTTGGGTTCATTCTACCATCCACAACGTTCTCCAGTAGTCTCCCGTCTTTGGGACTTTGGTATGAGTGTCTTTTGATCAGTTGGATTAGTGTGATCCTGGTGTCGGAACAGATGGAGTTACTTTGGTTCAGTACGGGCGTCCCGTTGGGTTCTACACGCCCAGTACCACCTCTCCAGACTGTCTTACGTCAGGTGACCTCTTCCTTTACCGTTCGGTGAAGTCATAAGAACGGAACTCTTTGGGTACTTGTCATCCTTTTCCGTTTTACTATCGTATGGCTTTCTCCTTAAGGGGTCCAGTAATCCACGGGTAATACGATGACCTTTAGTGACCTCTTTATTGAGGTCTTTCTTTCTTCCCTACCTCGGTTTCGTTTTTGTTATGGGTCGACACCTACACTGACTACTATCTTTGTTTCAGGTTACGACATTTCTCGTTATAACGTATCCTTGGACCTTGCAGTCCAGGTACTTAGTTCCGTTTAACCTTCACCAGTTCGTTCTCTACCGTTCTCACTTGCAGCTGTAAGATCCTTAGTCGCTTGATTTTACCTGACCTTACCCACTTAAATCGAGTCTACTGGTAATATAGGTGATGACACCCGTCCTTAAGGAGTCTTCTTTACCTCATCGGTAGTACCAGTTGTTTTTTTCTCAGACTTTACGTCATGAACCTACGGTAGAATTTTTACTGTCTTACTAGAGACAAGCAGAGGTTCCGTTTGGTAAGTTATAGTGTCAATAGGTTCAGATACGGGGTTGGTCATTGCGACTTCTTTGACTTCAACTTGCCAAAATACTTCTGGATGTTCTGGGAAATCTTAATTGTAGAATTTTTTCTACAGGAAAAGTAATATCCCCTGACCTTACGTTTCCATCCTTCAGTTCTTTGTGGACCTCATTGTCCGTTTAAACCGGAACCCTACGTCTTACTTCGTCCCGTTTTGATTAGCTCAAAACGGTTCTTTTACGTGACCAGTATCGTTTGTGGGAGAAGGTTGTTGTGTTCTCTTCTGAGATGTGTACCTGTAGTGGTCTACCAGTTGTGGTTTTAGTCTAACTAATATAAGAAACGTCGGTGTCTACCTCTTCGAGATACGTCAGTTGTTTTTGTTCTGGTCCTCGACTGACACCGATTCTAGTATTTGAGGAATAACGGTTTAAGTCTGACTTTAACTTCTTTCATCCCTTTTGGCGATCTGGTAAGTCCATACTGGATTTAGTTTAGGGAATACTAATATGTCACCTTCACTCTTTATCTAAATTCCCAGATCTAGACTATCTATCTCACGCACTACTTGATACCTTACTCCAAGCACCGTAACATGTCCTCTGTCCCTAGTTCTGGTAGGGGTACCTTTTCTTTAGGTTTTTTCGTTTTACCGACAGACCCCTCCGGAATGTTTATCGACACTTTTCTTCTCTCCACTTTTCGTTTCCTATTTTCGTTTCTATATTCGTAGACTTACGTCTCAAGGTTTCTGATCGTTCTTCTCTAATCTTTTGGAAGAAGACACTATTTACGTTTCTTTATCTCCATTTGTTGTCTTACCCTTTCTGATCTCTAGAGAAATTCTTTTAATTTCTATGGTTCCCTTGTAAAGGACGTTTCTACCCGAGTTATTTACTGTCTTTACCAGACCTGGATTGTCTTCGTCTTCTATGATTCTTATCCACCGTTCTTATGTGTCTTCTTGACATGTTTTTTCTAGAAGTGCTGGGTCTATTAGTACTACTACACTAGTAATTAGATATCGGTCTGTAGAACCTTACATTTCAGTTCACCCGGAAACTTTCGTAGTGATCCTTGTTTCGATCACCTCCACTACCGTAAGGTCAACTCGGCAAAGTTTAGGACTCTCTACTACGACACTTTCATGACGTGAGTTATACGGTCGTTTAAACCTTTTGAGTCGTCACCGGTGTCCTGACCTTTTCCAGTCAAAAGTAAGGTCAAGGTTTGTTTCCGTTACATTTTTTACGAGTTTGATGGCGTGTTAACGTCAGTAGAATGTACGATCATTTCATTACTAGTTTTAAGAGGTTCGGTCCGAAGTCGTTATGCACTTGGTACTTGAGGGATTACAAGCTCGACCAAAATCTTTTCCGTCTCCTTGGTCTCTAGTTTGACGGTTGTAGTCGACCTAGTACCTTTTTCGTTCTATTAAGGTCTTTTTGTAGACAAAGACGAAACAACTGATACGGTTTCGGAAACTGACACACCTAGTGTTATTTGACACCTTTTAAGAATTTCTCTATCCTTATGATCTGGTGGACTGGACGGAGAACTCTTTAGACATACGTCCAGTCCTTCGTTTTCAATCTTGATCTGTACCTTGTTGTCTGACCAAGGTTTATCCTTTTCCTCATACAGTTACGACATATAACAGTGGGACGAATAAATTGAAGATACGTCTCATGTAGTACTCTTTGAGACCTGACCTTCTTTGTGTTCGACCTTAGTTCTAACGGTCCTCTTTATAGTTATTGGAGTCTATGCGTCTACTGTGGTGGGAATACTGTCTTTCACTTTTCCTCGATTTTTCGGAGAACTACTTTCACTTTCCCCTCTCACTCTTTCAACCGAATTTCGAGTTGTAAGTCTTTTGCTTCTAGTACCGTAGACCAGGGTAGTGAAGTACCCTTTATCTACCCCTTTGTCACCCTTGTCACAGTCTGAAATAAAAACCCCCGAGGTTTTAGTGACGTCTACCACTGACGTCGGTACTTTAATTTTCTGTGAATGAGGAACCTTCTTTTCAATACTGGTTGGATCTATCGTATAAGTTTTCGTCTCTGTAATGAAACGGCTGATTCCAGGCAGATCGGTTCCGATACGAAAAAGGACACCAGTACATACCTACACTCTCAACCTGACACTTCTTCCGACTCGTGACTTCTTAACTACGAAAACTTGACACCACAACCTCTTCTGAGAACTCTCAGGGAACCTGACGTTCCTCTAGGACAATACGGGTCTCAGGCTCAGGGGTTTTGACTCTCTTATTCTGTAGGTGTCGTTACGTTTTCGTACTTCCCCAAAATAAAGATCGAACTCGATCCCGAGTGCGATGTAGGTTGTGTCACCTCACCTCCTTCCTCGGGGCTCGGGTCTAAATGTCGTCATAAATATCCAAAATCTTGTCTCTCAAACCGATCCCGACTGACCGACGTCCTCAAAGGATCATAAATGATTAACCGATTAGAACTAACCGACGTCCCCAAAGGACCATAAATGATTAACCGATAACCGACGTCCCCCTACGGAAAATGTAGGACTATTTGAGTTTGGTCTAATGTCCCTCATACGACTAATCTGTTCAGGACCGTAGGTACCCCTACTGGAGTGACCCGTTACTGAGTCGGAAAGGGTACTCAGGATGGAATCGGGGACTTCGGATAGTACCGCAAACAATCCAGGGTTGTAAGGGGGGACAGGAAACTAGTACCTCTCCTTAGGAGAAGAAGAGAGACTCTGCAACGGACTATAACAAGAGAGTCGTAGTAGTGAACTTGACATGACTATACAAGGAAAATGTTTCCAGGTTCCAGTTTCTTATTTAGACCGGTGGTTCATAACCCCCCTAAGGTCATCAGCTTACCTCATGGAGTACCCAATCAGGTAGGTCCACTAGAATCGTCCAACTACACCCAATCGTGGTCGTCAAGACCTCACCTCCTCTCGGTGGTTGTCCTCTCAGTCCCCCTAAACAGACCCCGGTCGACCGCCTGCTCGAAGTAAAAATTCCCCAACCACCCTACGCCACAACGGAAGGTAAGAAAACCCCGGAAAAGAACGAAGAGACCCCACCGTGTTGCGTGCACCAACGTCACGTGAGTCCCAGGTTAAGGCCCTAATGGTCTTTACTCACCCTGTGGGCAACCCGAGGGTTCAGGTGTAAAACAAATCACCAGGTCATTATAGAAAAACAGGACCACCGAAGGACCTGGTTCGATCAGAAGAACCTGTAGCCGGGTTTAAAAACTAACTCATGACTCATAACCCGAGGGCATAGGTGGTACTTCGACTGGCCAAAGGGGAGGTGTAATTATCAAAGGACCGCCGACGGGCCTCCGGTCGGTAGTCTCAGACCACCATGTGAGTCTCTGTGAGGGTCCTGAGCCCCTCCCCACGGCCCGGGACTGGGGGATTAGTCATAGAAGAGGACGTATATTTTACACCCGTGGGCTCCCTCTGAGGAAAAGAATGTCAGGAAAAAAAAGTCTAAAGAGAACCCCGTGAGTAAAAAGGTCACGGGAGCGAAAAACGTTATCCGTGTAACCAGAGAGAAATCGCAGCCAGACCGACCAAAGAGGGAAGGAAAGCCGACCCACAGACCTCAGAAGGTCCTTAGTCCAGGGTCAGAGTAGGGGAGTTTCTTTTAAACTCGGTCGAGAAAGACTAAAGAAACCAAAAGGAATCGAGATTTAAGGGAAAGAGGGCAGATTAAGTAAGGAGGGAGAGGAGTCCCCAGAGAGACAATAATTTGTGAAAAGAGTCGACGGTACTGGTCTAGGACATAACTGACAAGAGGGTCGGAGAGATAGGAGACATTGAAGGAGGACTATAGGTCTCGACGGACTAATTGTTTCCGATCGTTCTGACGACACGCTCTGAGTAGTCGGACTCCCAGGTACCCGCATATGACGGACTTTCGGAGGTAATTGGAGAGATTTTTCCGACGGTCCGAGAGTAAACCGAGGACGGAATAGTTTAAATGGAATCTGTTTAAGAAACCAAAGGACCGCCGACGGGTCTCCGGTCGGTAGTCTCAGACACCATGTCAGTCTCTGGAGGGATGGAAGTCGCACAAGTTTTAGGGTCAAGTCAGCGTAGTTTCCTTTGGGGAGGAGCTAATCCACCCCGACGCACCACCCAGAAGGTAGGTGAGGACCTTGTACAAAAGTACGAAGGCTATCTTAAGCGAGGGTAAGAAGGAACCACTTCTTGTGGACGTTGTCGACGACTGTTAGTAGGGTTCATCCTAACACTCATTTGTTCTATCTTAGATTCTCTAGTTATTCTGGAACCCCAAAAAGCCTTTTTCTTCCCCAAACTCAAAAGGTCAATATATTTAGTGAACATCTTTTTTCGGTCATGACCATACAAGCGAGGGGTGGCCCTAAACGACCGGGGTGGGCCTGTCCCTTACGGGCTTGCCACCTACTTCCTCGGAGGTCCGAAGGTAGGAGTCTGTTCAGAGACGGGGAAGGTCAGGAAGGCGCTTAAGGAACCCGGTCGGGGGGAAGGGTACCGTCTCGGCTCCCAAGACCCAGGGAGGAAACAAGATGCCTGCTGTGGACGCCATGGACGCCCCCGTTCCCACCGACGTATATACCACCACCACTCTAGAGTCACAGATGTAGTTAGTCCGATCCTATATTTCTCCTAAGGAGCTCATAGCCGAAGAAGACTGAGAGGACTAGAAGTACCAGTCAGTAATGTCTGTGTCCCCACCTTCTCGAAACTGGGTATTACTGCCTCGGGTGTTACTTGTGTGTTTTTTTGTTTTTACCGCGGCCGTGTGTTTCTTTCCGTTGTCTGTCCTCTGTTTGTTTATAGCCGGCTTTTGTGTCTTGATCCAGATAGGGCCCAATGACAACAGAACGAAGGGTTACATTAGAGTGGCTTCCCTCAGGTGACGGGTGGTCTAAGCCTCAGTCCTCTCTAAAAGGAAGGGTCAGGGAGTGTCTTGGTCGACGGAAGGTCGCACTTACGACCCGGGGCAAAAATACGACCGACGGTCAACGGAAGGTCGCGTGCGTGACCCGGAGTCAGAATGTGACCGATCCTGCTGATTAAGTGGAGACTAATCCGGATTGTTCTCGGTCGACGGAAGGTCACGTATACGACCCGGAACCGGAATGCGACCTGAATTGGTCTGAATTGTGTCCACAAGTCTATAGAAAGGAGGATCACTCCTTTGGGGAACATGGTCCTCTCACAATAAGAAGGGTCAATTTCTCTAGGGCCTACTCGGGAGTTTACAATACGGATCTCAGGCTCAGGGGTTTTGACTCTCTTATTCTGCAGGTGTCGTTACGTTTTCGTACTTCCCCAAAATAAAGATCGAACTCGATCCCGAGTGCGGTGTAGGTTGTGTCACCTTACCTCGTTCCTCGGGACTCGGGTCTAAATGTCATCATAAATATCCAAAATCTTGTCTCTCAAACCGTCCCCGACTAACCGACGTCCTCAAAGGATCATAAATGATTAACCGATTAGAAACAACCGACGTCCTCAAAGGACCATAAATGATTAACCGATAACCGACGTCCCCCTACAGAAAATGTAGGACTATTTGAGTTTGGTCTAATGTCCCTCGTACGACTAATCTGTTCAGGACCGTAGGCACCCCTACTGAAGTGACCCGTTACTGAGTCGGAAAGGGTACCCAGGATGGAATCAGGGACTTCGGATAGTACCACAAACAATCCAGAGTTGTTAGGTTGGTCAGGTAAGACTTCTGGTTGGGACCCTAAAGAAACCTTTCTTACTACGATTTCGACTTCGAGACCATGAAACCGGTGGAGTACACTTCTCGACTGAGTAACCTTTTCTGAGACTACGACCCTCCCTAACCCCCGTCCTCCTCTTCCCCTGCTGACTCCTACTCTACCAACCTACCGTAACACCTGAGCTACCTACAGTCAGACTCACTTCAGGCCCTCTACCACTACCTGTCCCTCCGGACCACACGACTCTAAGTACCCCAGCGTTTCTCAGTCTGTGCTGACTCACTGACTTGACTTGACTTGAGAAAATCGTTGAAAGTTCGTATCTTATAACAATTTCTGTTAAATTTCTACATACACCATGTCTCTTATGAAATCGGTGCACAACGTTTCTTGACTTGGAAACCTTTTCAGGGAGGATGACCCTTTCTAACTTCCGTCCTCGTTTCCCTTGTCGTCTCGTACTCCAACCACCTACCGTAGTGACCACACTACCTGTCCCTTCGGACCACACAACGTCGGATACCCTATCGTTTCTCAGCCTGTACTGGCTCACTGACTTGAACTTAAATGTCTCTCTGCCACACTGAATCTACTTATTCTATAACACTCAATGACTCAACGATTAACACGACTCAGATTTCTGAAAGATCCCGAGTAGATACTTTCGTTGAAGTGACTACTCTTGTCTCGTCCTAGGATTTGAGAAGGTGCACTGTTCCCTTGTAGGGATAGTCAACTCTACTGACTACTTAAGTTTAGTAACATGATGTGACTCGGGGGATCTTTGGTGGTATTCAAATTAATATTATGTACGGAATCTTTTTATATCACTTATTTTTTCGTCTTCATACGTGAATGCATTTTGGTGTACATGTACATGTTTGTGTACATCTGTGATCCTTTAAATAAGATTATCAACCCTCATTGTTATTAGGAAACTTAGGAAAATATATACGATAAGAAGGAGTGAGCTGAGAGAAATGAACGGGAATGTCACACGATTGAGTAACACGATTGAGTAAGATTCTGTACCACGATAAATGAATTAATATAAACCTTAAGTAGTAAACGGGAGTCCTTTCCATCTATAACAGGGGGAAACCCACGATTACATACATATCGTGTATCTTCATACTGGTCGGGACACCGAGTCTCCAATTTCGCAGACGGGTGTTACACCCTCTGGACCCAAGTTAGGGACCCAGTCCTTCTAGGGGACCTCTTCCTTTACCGTTGGGTGAGGTCATAAAAACGGACCTCTTAAGGTACCTACCTCCTCGGACCACCCATGTCAGGTGCCCCAGCGTTTTTCAACCTGTGTTGATTCGTTGAAGTGAAAATGAAATCTTTCGTAAAAGATTTATACACGACTTGTAAAGACATGAAAAAAAAAGGAAAATCTCTGTGTGTCTCTCGTCATACTTCGGGTAGTGGATTTAATGTCCTAAGTATAACATGTCTTCGGAATTCTCTCTCTTAACGTATAAGAAAAGGTACATGAAACATCCCGTACAAAATGTAGAAACAAGGAGTTTGACATCTAGTTCCCTAAATCGTATCCCTATTACTCTCACATTTTACTTCTACGGTAAAATAGACACAGTTTACTTACCAATCTGAGACCGTCGTGTATGTACTTATAATTTCGGGGTATCTTGTGACACTGGTGACGGTCCACTCTGGGTGTCCATCTTTTTCCGAACACGGACGGAAGTCGTCTCGAGTAGGACTCTCACCTACGTTCTTATTCTTCCATTCTGTGTTCTTGATTGTCTTCCCTACTTTATTTTAGTTTTGGTCGACATTAATCATATTAATAAAGATGAAGTACACATAAACTCGTCTCGTTTCTATCGTTTCTCTTTGACAGTGTCATCTTTACAGACTACTGTAATATTGGTGTCTTACCATTTGATTTACAAAAATGTCACTACTCTTCTCTATGTTTACGTGATATCTCCATGTCCTAACAGTGGTTGTGGGATGTATGGGAACCACTGTATTATCGGCCCATCTCGTCTCCCAATGTACACCGGTGTATCGTCAGTATCCTGTAACAACTGTCTTATTTTACAAACGATTATTACTTGTGTTCTTTCTTTCGATCGACATATCGTGTTCTTGTTATTCTCTAACATAAAACTAGGTTTTGTTTTAAAGGATCGTAAACTTCAGGATACAAATATCTCGTTGGTTCCAGTCATGTTCGGTCCACGGTCCCTTTTTTAATGTACCCCAAACATCGGACTTCAGACGGAACCATTCCTACTGGTACGGGTTCAACGAGTGGTGACTCTAGTGTATCTACTACTCCTTCTCGGGTTTGTTACCTCGGACGTCGAGTCCCGCTAGACTAAGGGTATTCTTACTTAAGTGAGTCGTAGTAATATAACACAAACAGGTAGGTGCAAATAGTCTTTGAATAAGACCTATCTCTATACTCGTATCGTTCGTCTAAAGTACATAATAGTGGACCTTCTAAAAATTTACGTTTCGACCAGATTTATTTTACGTATAATTACAGAGTTTTATTCTATAAATTTTTATTTGGGTACAAGATGTACATTATTATGTATGTTTCCATCTCTGTCTCAGTCCTTATAAATAATCAAGAGTTGACTTTTAATAAAGTGATTGGTTTCTTGTAAACAGTTACAGATCCTCAGTACAACCAACAGTGTTGATCCTCAATCCCCGGTGAACGGTCGTTACCAATTTCCAGTCAATACGAAGAGTTGGAGAATATTATGGGAAATAGTCACGTTATAGACTTCTCAATATTCTAACTTTTTGGTCCTACCAATCTATCTATTTATCCATGTATGTATCAACTTATCTATCTCGATCTATTTATATCTATATATCTATGTCTATATATTTGAATCTATACGTTTCCTTCTTTCGATTTTGTTTTTAAAACCCAATGTACATATTGATAAAAACACGATAAGAAGATTCGAAAGATAATCAGTAAATGTATTAACGTTAGTGTATCCCCGTACATATTTACTGCAAACGATTATACTGAATTACGTATACGGTTAATACATTGTCTAATATAACATGTTAATTTATTATTATTTTGGTATTTTGACCCATGAATTTTTAGACAATGATAGGTTAATTAAGAAAGGTGTAAAGTCAGACACAATCTTTGAGGTAAAACGGAGTAGTACCCTAGACCTTTCTTAACATGTAAATGACCCCGAAGGTACTATAAAGTCAACCATTTCTTAACTGGACGTTACGTCCTCTGAGGTCAAGTTAAGGACCCAAGCCTTCTAGACGATCTCTTCACTATCCGATGGGTAAGGTGGGTGAGGTCATACGAACACAAAGGCAACCCCGAGTCGACCATTTCTTGGACGGACGTTACGTCCTCTAGACCAAAGGTAGGGACCCAACCCTTCTAGGGAACCGCATCCCTTACCGATGGGTAAGGTCATAACACCGGACCTCTTAAGGTACAGCGTTTCTCAGTCTGTGTTGACTCACTTAAAGTGAAAGTGAAACCTAGGCTCTCTATACTTTCCTTGTAAAGTACGTTTCTACCCGTGTTACTTCCTGTTTTTATCATACCTGGATTGTCTTCGTCTTCTATAATTCTTCTCCACCGTTTTTACGTGTCTTTTTGATATGTTTTTTTTAGAAGTACTAGGTCTATCGGTGATACCACACTAGTGAGTGGATCTCGGTCTGTTGGACCTTACACTTCAGTTCACACGGGGTCCTTCGTAGTGATACTTGTTTCGATCACCTCCACTACCTTAAGGTCAACTTGGTGAAGTTTAAGATTTTCTACTACGACACTTTCACGACTTGAGTTATACGGTCGTTTAAACCTTTTGCGTTGTCACCGGTACCCTGACCTTTTCCAGTTAAAAGTAAGGTAAGAGTTTCTTTCCATTACGGTTTCTTACAAGTTTAATGGTGTGTTAACGTGAGTAGAGTGTTCCATCATTTCATTACGAGTTTTAGGAAGTTCGGTTCGAAGTTGTCATACCCTTAGTACTAAAACGATTTGGAAACGATTCGGTCCAAATCTTTTCCGTCTCCTCGGTCTCTAGTTTAACAGTTGTAGGTAACCTAGTATCTTTTTCGTTCTCTTAAGGTCCTTTTGTAGATAAAGACGAAATAACTAAGTGGTTTCGGAAACTGACCTATTTAGTCTTGTTTGACACCTTTTAATAGTCTACCCTTATGGTCTGGTGGACTGGACAGAGCACTCTTTAGACCTACATCCAGTTCTTCGTTGTTAATCTTGACCTGTACCTTGTTGTCTGACCAAGATTTAGTTCTTACCTCATATAGTGGGACGAATAAATCGAATATACGTCTCATGTAGTACCTTTTACCGTCCGACCTTATTTATGTTCGACCTTAGTTCTAACGGTCCTGTGTATAGTTATTGGAGTCTATGTCTCTACTCTGGTGGGAATATCGTCTTTCAAATCTCCTTGATTTCTCGGAGTACTACTTTCACTTTCTCCTCTCACTTTTTCGAATGAATTTCGAGTTGTAAGTCTTTTGATTCTAGTACCGTAGGCCAGGGTAGTGAGTACCGTTTACCTACCTCTTTGTTACCTTTGTCACATTTTGAAATAAAAGAACCCGAGGTTTTAGTGACGTCTACTACTTACGCCGGTTCTTTAATTTTCTACGAACGAAGAACCTTCTTTTCGACATTGGTTGGATCTGTCGAATAATTTTTCGATTCTGTACTGAAACGGTTGTTACATGTAGATCTATATCGGTACCAAAAAGATCATCAGTATATACCTACATTCTCAACCGGATATTTCTTTTATCGTGACTTCTTAACCACGAAAACTTGACACCAGAACCTTTTCTGAGAACTTTCAGGGAACCTGACGTTCTTCTAGTTTGGTCGGTTAGAATTTCCTTTAGTTAGAACTTATAAGTAACCTTCCTGACTACGGCTTCGATTTTAAAGTTATAAAACCGGTGGACTACACTTCTTGACTGAGTAACCTTTTCTGACACTACGACCCTTTATAACTTCCGTCCTCCTCTTCCTCTGCTGTCTTTTACTCTACCAACTTACCATAATAACTGAGCTACCTGTACTCAAACTCATTCGAGGTCCTCAACCACTACCTGTCCCTTCGGACCGTACGACGTCAGGCACCCTAGTGTTTCTCAACCTGTACCGACTCACTGACTTAACTTGACTTGACTTGACTTGTTAGGGATTCAGGTAAGTACAAGAACGTTTACCGAAATAAACTAGAAAAATTACTGACTCATCATTAGGGTAACATATATACACGATATAGAAGATCCCTAAAGGGACCACCGAGTCTGTCAATTCGTAGACAAATGTTACACCCTCTGGGCCCAAGTCAGGGACCCTGCCCTTCTAGGGGACCTCTTCCTTTACCGTTAGGTGAGGTGTTGATAAGAAGAAATAAATAAGGAGACCAAAACCTGTAAATACAACGAAGGCACAGAACTGATGACATTTGTCACGATGTTACTGTAACCAACACATATATAAAACTTAGTATAAAAAGAGGTATATATACGGATCCTCACCCTGAGGTCCCAGTATATCATCGAGATAAAAATAGAAAATACATTGGAGGTATGACAGAAGGTATCAAAGATATGGTTAAATATAAGGGTGGTTATAAAATCCTCTCAAGGAAAGAGAAGGGTGGGAGAGGTCGTAAATGACAAACACCTATAAAACTCCGATCGGTAAGATCGACTACACTCCATTGTAGAGTAACTTCAAAATTAAAACTAAAAAGGTTATTAGTCGTTGTGACTTGTATAAAGGTACACAGAGAACCGGTAGACATACGGAATAAAACTCTTTACTGATCCAGAGGACTAGTAAAAAACTAACCTAATAGATCTAATACAAAACTACAGTATGTTTGAAAAGTGATCGGGAACCAGAACCTATATCTAAAAGGGAATATCGAAATAGACTTACGAAATACCGAATCGTAAAATGTGGAAAAAAAAAAAAAAAAAGTAAAACTCACGTAGAAATATTCCAAGCCTAGTCGTAATAAACAATTAAACAAATAAAAACAGAGACATGAGGGTTATTGTAGTCGTGTACAAAAATTTTCCGATAGTAGGTAAAAGACCTATATGGTAGAAAAAATTAGGTATGAGTATAATTTCCTTTAGAACCACCAAAACACAGTACAACAAATTTTTAACATAAGGTCCCTTATAAAAAATAATTTCGAAGTACCCTATTTGTTTATTAAAATAACGTTCTATGATTTGTTTCGTATATAACATCTGATTATCGGAGCCATTTCAACGTCCTAATAATTTAGCTAATTTTCCATCGTGTAGCCTTTTACATGTTTAGTAAATATTTTTCGTTCTATTAACGTAAGGACGGTACATAGTCCGGAATCTTTATACCATATCACGGTTGTTACTCTAATAAAGGTAAACGAAGGGTGTTCATCTTATTACTTAACACGTCAATTTATGACTTTCAGTTAATTTTGAATGACGTATTTGTCACAACTATTTTTAACCTTTGTAGTTAGGTTCCCTTCTCTTGGTTGTCAATTAAGTAGTCGTGAAGAGAATGAGTTCTTACGTTTTTCATCTTGTAATGAAATTTGTACCTATTTATAAAAATAAGTTTTTCTGTTTTAATAAAATGAGAGGGAAGTTACTTTGATGGTCAATACTTCTTTCTTAATAGTGAACTCTCTTGTTTTCATGGTTAGATCCTCGATGACTCCCTAGAGTTTAAAATAGAACTAAATTTACAGGAGACTAAAGTTGTTTTACATACTTAACTCCGTTTTAGTCCGAAGTCACCCTGGATACTTAACGACTTAACGTTGTATAATAGTCAATGATCCACTTATCTAAGAATATTCCTTAATCTCCTTAACGACTGTTTTTTACACCCTCGAGTTACATTTCTTATTCCCATAAACTCTTTTGTTTACACTAACTACTGAAGTTTATGTGTCTACTTTGTATGACCCCTTTTCATATTTCCGTTTTTACTTTCTTTTATTTCTTGAGTGTCTGTGTGTGTTATACGGTATTAAAATAAGATTTTCTACTCTTTTGTAAGTCCTTGGACCTGTCAATAAAGAAACAGATATAGGAGGATTGTGTAAGAGAATTGTAAATGAATTAAATATATGTTTAACCAGAAAACACGAGTTCCGTTTAAAAAAAAAAATGATAAAACAAGTAATTAGAGACGTCGTTAACCTTCACGGATCATATATATTATATTAGATATTTATTAACAACTTGTATAAATGTGAGTGGTGAATTAAACCTCCGTATATTTGTTTTAAATCTCAGGTATTGGTCAAATATCTTTAACATAACGTACAATTATTTTTTTCGACGTACTAAAAAAGGTGTAGGATACATCACGTGTAAAATGTAGAAATAAGGAGTTCGATATCTAATTCCCTAAGTTGTATCCCTATTACTCTCATATTTTATACCTTCGGTGAAATAGTCACAGTTTCCTTACCGACCTGAGACCAACGTGTATGTATTTATCATTTCAGGGTATCTTGTGATACTGGTGTCAGTCCACTCTGGGTGTCCATCTTTTTCGGAACGCGGACGGAAGTCGTCTCGAGTAGGACTCTTACCTACGTTCTTACTCTTCCATTCTGTGTTCTTGATAGTCTTCTCTCTTTTAGTTTAGTTTGGGTCGCTTTTAGTCTTATTAGTAAAGATGAAGTACACATAAACTCGTCTCGTTTCCATTGTTTCCTTCTGACAGTGTCATCTTTACTGACTACTGAGATATCGGTGTCTTTCTATTTAATTTATTAAAATGCCACTGCTCTTCTCTGTGTTTGCACGACATCTGTATCCCCTACCGATGGTCGTGGGTCGTGTGAGAAACACTGTACTACTGACCCATCTCTTCTCCCAATGTCTACCGGTGTATCGCCAGTATTCTGTAACGTCTGTCTTATTTTTAAAGTGATTGTTATTTGTGTTCTTTCTTTCGATCGACGTATCGTGTTCTCATTATCCTCTAATATAAAACTAGGAGTTGTTTTAAATGATTGTAAAACCCAGGGTGTCAACAACTTATTGGTTCTAGACATTTTCGTTCCACAGATTCTTTCTTCATGTACCCACAGACATTGAACCTCAGGTAGAACCACTCTTACTGGTACGGGTTCAACGGGTGGTGACTCTAGTACATCTACTACTCCTTCTCGGGTTTGTTACCTCGGACGTCGAGTCCCACCAACCATTAAGGGTATTCTTACTTAAGTGAGTCGTGACAAGGTAACGCGCAAAGGTAAGTCCAAATAATTTCTTGGACAAGACCCATCTTTGTAGTTGTATCAGTCATCCAAGATACAAAGCAGTAGACCTTCTCCAAGCGATACGTTTCGATCATATTTGTCTAATTTGTAAGGTCAAATCCTATAAACTTTTATTTGAGTAGAGCACCGAGTCTATCATTTCTTAGACGGACGTGAAGTCCTCTAGACCCAAGTTAGAGACTTACCCTTTTTAGGGGACCTCTTCCCTTATCGTTGAGTGAGGTCATAAGACCGGGTCTCTTAGGGTTCCTGTCTCCTCGGACCGTCCGATGTCAGGTACCCCAACGTTTCTCAGTTTGCACTGACTCGTTGATTGTGAAATTAAAAGGATGTATATTATTTTATATGTTTATTACTATCTCTGTCTCTATCAACGACAAAGAGTTGACCTTTAATGAAATGATTGGTTTCCTGTAAACCGTTTTAACTCTTCTGTACAATTAACAATGTTGACCTTACACCTTCGATAACCGTATACTACCAATCTCCAGTCACTACGGAGATTTGTAGAATATTTAGTGGTATACACAGATTTTAGAGTCATCATGATTCCAACTTTTTAGTCCTACAATATCCATATATCTACTATCTATTTATCTGTTTATATATATATGTATGTATCTACAATATCTATGTCTGTTCTTTATGTTATCTATGTCTGTATATATACTGTTCTTTTTTAAATTCTGTATTTAAACTTCCGATGTATTTGATAATAACACGACAAGAACATTTGAAAGATAAGAAAGATAGATCAGTCAATATATTGACGTTAATGTATCACTGTGTATTTAATTTAAATTATTATACTGTTATATATACGGTTAATATATTATTTAATACTACGTCAATTTATGATAGGTATTATTTTAAAATTTTGGTCTTAAGTCTTTTGCACATCTTGTGCTATGAGGTTGTGTCTTAAGATATAACAAGATACGTGTTAACTATATTCGACTTTGTCAATTGTGTGATCTGTGTATAATCTGTCGACATATTTATTCTTTTGACATTGTCTAGTGTCACTCCGAATAAACATAAAGACACTTCTTGTATATTCTGTATATTATTCATCTATCTTTCTATCTATCTACTATCTTAAAGACAAGATTTCAAGGAATACTATATATTTTTTCCGATCAAACCCGTTTATTAAGTTGAATAGACTTTCAAATAAAAAAATGTGTTTCGGTCATACCAATGTCCTAACAACCCACCCTTTTACTTCCAATTTATTAATTTACAGAAATACAATGGACCTTTAGTTCATGTATGACCAAATTTATATATTTAGACACACACACATATATATATATATATATGTATATATATATATGTGTGTATACGGCGATTCAGCGCAGTCAGCACTGGCTGAGACACGCTGGGGTATCTATCTTCGGGTGGTCCGAGGAGACAGGGACCCTAAGAGGTCTGTTCTTGTAACCTCACCCAACGGTAAAGGAAGAGGTTACGTACTTTCACTTTTCACTTTCACTTCAGCGAGTCAGAACAGACTGGGAGTCGCTGGGGTACCTGACGTCGGAAGGTTCGAGGAGGCAGGTACCCTAAAAGGTCCGTACTCATGACCTCACCCCACGGTAACGGAAGAGGCTATATATATACATATATATATATATTTTACTTCAGTTATCGAATCGAGTTTCTCTAGAAGAAATACAAACATTTAAGTAGACGTGACACTGTATGGAAGAAACAGTTCCGTTATACTAATTGTTCACTCCTAATATATTACATGTTACCTTATGTACGTTAAATGAGGTTCGGAACGGGGAAGACGTCTTTATTATAACCCGGTAGTCTCATGAACCTAAAGGAATAGAAGATTTAAAGAATCAATAAAATCGTTTTACACTCATTTTGAAATAAAACTAGAAATAAAGGAATTTTATAATTGGACTGGGTTCCACGTAAAAGTGATATTACCTGAAGATGATTGAACATTCTTAAGTTTACATGAAATAATACGTTCTTGGGTCCCATTATACTCCTTTAAACTCGTTTAACCTTCTTTCTCTTCAGTAATCGTAACAAAAGTATAGAACTTATAGTATTATTGAACGAAACTTATTTCCCTACGATTTGAAATTTTCCCCTGAAGGGACCACTGAGTCCTAATTTCTTAAACGGACGGTTACGTCCTCTGTACTCAAGTTAGGGACCCAGTCTTTCTAGGGTACCTTTCCTTTACCGTTGTGTAAGGTCATAAGAACGGTACCTTTTAGGGTACCTGTCTCTTCGGACCGTCCGATGTCAGGTACCCCAGCGTCAGTGGACCTTGAATCGTGTTACCCGGTCTCATACTATTTTTTTTACAAGTTTAAAGGATACAATTCATTATTACATGATCTCACTACCCTATTTTATGTGATATCTTACCGATATGTGCCTAGGAACGTATAGTAAAATTTAAAATGTAGAATTCGGTTTCTTTACGGAAGGTTTCTTTATATTTTACATCAGTAAAAATATATTAGTTTATTTTTATATAGACCTCCAGGGATTATTACGTGTGTAGTTCTTATATGGTCACTTTCTTTACCCACCGTCTAATTCGATCTATTAATAATTTAAATTTTATAACACTCGGACTTACAAAGAAATTTCTTTATCTTTACTATGTCCAATGTTATTTTTAATGTCACTGTCATCAGCGATTTCCTAGAGATATTCTTTTCCTTATTTTCGTGTTAAAATATTATAATGTACACTTTTACTAATGTAATTTAGACGTAAATAAAGTGATTTTTATAACGAGTGTTAAAATACTGGAGGATTAGTGGTCAGAACGGAACTACGTATGTGAAAAGATAGTCTTTATAACTTTACACGTAGTGATCTTTTATTTAAATCTCTTTATAGAAGTTATATAAATTATTTTTCATCATACTTTGAACAAAAACAAAGAAACGAAACAAAACGTTAATACTTTCACTCTTTTATGTTTGAATCGTTTAAAGTTAAAAGGACATTTATATTCTTTTCTATCTTCACAAAAACAAAAAGAGAGTACCAAATCGTAAGATGTTTCGGTTTATTAAAAGAGTCTCAAATTGTAGAAACAACTTATAGTTGACAATAAAAAAAATTTCGACATGGAGTACTTTATTAATATATATAAAATCAGACTAGAGTGAACTGTAGTTTCTTGTACAACTAGTAACATGGTAATGGTATTTTGACCGATGAATCTTCAGAGAATTATACGTTCATTACAAAAGATGTAAAGTCACACTCCACCCTTAAGGTAAAACGGAGTAGTTCACTAGACCTTTATTAATATGAAAATGTGAATAAATTTATTAGTAAGCCTCTTCCGTTACCGTGGGTGAGGTCATGAGAACGGACCTTTTAGGGTACCTACCTCCTCGGACCTTCCGACGTGAGGTACCCCAGCGACTCCCAGACTGTCTTGACTCGCTCAAGTGAAAGGGAAAAGTGAAAGTACGTAACCTCTTCCTTTACCGTTGGGTGATGTCACGAGAACGGACCTCTTAGGGTCCCTGCCCCTTCGGACCACCCGACGGCGGATACCCCAGCGTGTCTCAACCTGTGCTGACTTCCCTGAATCGTCGTCGTCCTCGTCGTCGTCGTTTATTAGTAATTTATAAATTACTATAACTCCCCTCCAGTGTTTTTTTAGTGCACCTCGTGATTTATTTTTAAGTCCTTCCTCAAATTTCTTTTTCTGTTATGGGGGTCGAAGACTTAAAAGGGTCAAAGATTTGTAAGTGTAGAGAAAACGATACACAGTAAACGAGAGATGAAACGGGAGGTAATCTCTATAACAATAAATATATTTTGTTTATAGTGCCACTACAAAGTTTCTACGAAAAGTCGTAAAACAGATAGTAGGATAACTCATTGTAAGTTGTTTAATTATACTTCTCTGTTCTTTTCTCCAGGATAAGGAGGAGTCCTTAATACCTCATCACCTTTTGTTTGTTTGTTTGGTTTTTTTTGCCATAGTTTTCACCAGAGTAAAACGAACCCGAAACGGTAACTCGATTTGACCTTGAAACTTATACAGTGACTTTGTAACAACTATAACTTTTACTCCGTAGTGTACGTTAGAGGACAGTAAAATGGACATTACTTCTTAGAGAGCTCTGAGAGTGGACATAAAGACTGTACCGATTCACTCTTCTTAAATACCTAAAGAACGTGAAAAACTCTAAGAGGGGCTCCTCTACGGTTCGTTAAACAACTAATAGGGATTTCATAACTCTCGTTTTGTTGTACAGATCTCTAACAGAAATTAACGGACCCTGTAAAAAGAAAAGAAAGAATGAAGAACTGAAGGAAGAAGGGTGTGGGGAGGAAAGAAACGTATATATATTTATATAAATATATAAAAAAAATTGAGAACCAATTGAAAGGAAAACATCGTGTATTCTGAGAACTAATTTAGAAGGTAGCTATCCCGTACGGGTGTTTCTCAGTCATAAAGATGTCCAAGAGGAGTTTACACACTGACACCTCTTTAAAAGTTGTAACAAAATAATGTCATAAATTATACAACTCCTTTAATTTTATTATACAATACGACTATACTCCACAGTAGGGGAACGAAACAACGGGTACACTAGTAAAAATGAATAGAGAGTCTCTGTCTTTAATCAATGAATGACAATGAAGAATAAAGACCTCCTCCTTTGCCGTTGGACGAACTTATAAGAACAGACCTCTTAGGGTACCCGTCTCCTTGGACGAACAGATGTCAGGTACGCCAGTGTTTCTCCACCTGTGCACTGATTCGTGTGGTGTCGTGAAGAATAAAGTAGCACTCAAAGATAGTAGACCGACAAATGGTGAAGACGATAAAAGAAAAAGAAGTGACGTATTTAATGGTGAAATCAGTAAGGTCGGACAGTGGGGTAAGGTTATTCGTGGACACAGTAGTGTGTGAGGGACGTGGACGGAAAATATTGGTGTGGAGAAAGGAGGAGACGACGGTGGGGGTTGGGAACCAGTAGTGATTAGAAAAGACAACGATGTGAAAAAGTGTATCTTTTGTCCCTAACCTCAAAAGAAAGTTGTATTTTGAAAACTCTAAAAAACCGTGAAAACACACATATCTAGTAGACAAGGGACGCAACAACTCATTATAAGGTACTATAACTACTGTTAAACAAATTTATAAGTGAATAACTTTCTGAACACCCAAGAAAGGTGAAAAGATGATACTATTTATGTCGATGGTACTTGAAAGTGAATTTTCACTAACGTAAAAACCACTACTTTCGATAGGAGATGAGAAGATCCAAGAAAATTGGAGTTTACTTACCTGTAAAGACGACAAAGACCCGAAACTAGTGGTGTGTTTTTATTTAATTTTTTTGTTATCGAGTTCACCTTCTTTTTGTAGAAGAAATGTGTTACCGAGAACGGACCTAATTATTAATCTAACTGTATTCTAATTGTCCTGTTTTGGTATATATAAAATAAATCATTAACATGTACATCTACCCTCAGTAGTGGTCTGATGAATTCTAGGTTTTTCACCCATGACTTCCAATGGATCACCATTTCTTAGACGGACGGTCACGTCGTCTGTCTTCTCTTGACCCAAGCTAAGGACCCAACCTTTCTAGGGTACCTCATCCTTTACCGTTGAGTAACGTCATAAGAAAGGACCTCTTAAAGTACCTATCTCCTCGGACCACCCGATCAGATACCCCAGTGTTTCTCAGTCTATGTTGACTCGTTGACTAGTGTGTTTACAAATACACGATCCGACTTGGTTTTCGTCGTTAACATCCGTTGAGTAATTTATATATACCCTTCTGATTTCTGTTTCCCCGTATCTGAACCTATTGACACTATAATTTACTAAACGGAACCTCTACTTGTCTCTAGTAAGACAGTAAAAACTACGTAGGTTCATGACGTAAAGCCTGAGAAAACAACTGGTACTACCGATGAGGTAAAGAAGACTCCCTAACGACGGGTGTCATCATCTACATTACCAGTAGACTCAATTTAAGTGGGTAAGGTCAGGTAAAATCAAACGACTAAGGATCTTAAAGCTGCAAGTAGGAACGGTAGAGAACAAACTGGTGAAAGTTAAACGGAACTAAGTACCTGGACTGTAAGGTCCAAGGATACGTTATAACGAGAAATGTCGTAGTCTGGAACGAAGATAGTGGTCAGTGTAGGTGTCGACCCATAACAAAAACGAAACCGAGGTAGGAAAGAAAGAAAGACTTTAATAAAGAGGTGACTAGAGGTCATCGTATAACCCGTGGATTACTGGACCCCTCAAAGAGAAAACCATAGGATAGTAAAATGGAAAAGGATTACAAGTACCCCAAGAGATCCCTTCTTATGACTTCACCGAACGGTAAGGGAAGTCAATAACTTCAGATACGGGATTGGTCATTGCGACTTCTTTGACTTCGACTTGCCGAAATACTTCTGGATGTTCTAGAAAATCTTGATTGTGGGTTTTTTCTGCAAGGAAAGTAATATCCCCTGACCTTACGTTTTCATCCTTCAGTTCTTTGTGGACCTCATCGTCCGTTTAAACCGGAACCTTACGCCTTACTTCGTTCCGTTTCTGATCATCTCAAAACGGTTCTTTTACGTGACCAGTATCGTTTGTCGGAGAAGGTTGTTGTGTTCTCTTCTGAGATGTGTACCTGTAGTGGTCTACCAGTTGTGGCTTTGGTCTAACTAATATAAGAAACGTCGGTTTCTACCTCTTCGAGATATGTCAGTTGTTTTTGTTCTGGCCCTCGACTGACACTGAGTCTAGTACTTAAGGAATAACGGTTTAAGTCTGACTTTAACTTCTTTCATCCCTTTTGGCGATCTGGTAAGTCCATACTGGATTTAGTTTAGGGAAGACTAATATGTCACCTTCACTCTTTATCTAAATTCCCAGATCTAGACTATCTATTCACGGACTGCTTGATACCTTACTCCAAGCACTGTAACATGTCCTCTGTCCCTAGTTCTGGTAGGGGTACCTTTTCTTTACGTTTTTTCTTTTTACCGACAGACCCCTCCGGAATGTTTATCGACACTTTTCTTCTCTCCACTTCTCGTTTCCTCTTTTCCTTTCTATATCCGTAGACTTACGTCTCAAGGTTTCTTATAGTTCTTCTCTATTCTTTCGGAAGAAGTCACTAGTTACGTTTCTTTATCTCCATTTGTTGTCTTACCCTTTCTGATCTCTAGCGAAGTTCTTTTAATCTCTATGGTTCCCTTGTAAAGGACGTTTCTACCCGAGCTCTTTCCTGTCTTTACCAGACCTGGATTGTCTTCGTCTTCTATAATTCTTATCCACCGTTCTTATGTGTCTTCTTGACATGTTTTTTCTAGAAGTGCTGGGTCTATTAGTACTACTACACTAGTAATTAGATCTCGGTCTGTAAGACCTTACACTTCAGTTCACCTGTAATCTTTCGTAGTGATGTTCGTTCCGACCACCTCCACTACCGTAAGGTCAACTCGACAAAGTTTAGGACTTTCTACTACGACACTTTCACGACGTAAGTTATACGGTCGTTTAAACCTTTTAAGTCGTCACCGGTGTCCTGACCTTTTCCAGTCAAAAGTAAGGTTAAGGTTTCTTTCCGTTACGGTTTCTTACGAGTTTGATGGCGTGTTAACGTCATTAAAGTGTACGATCATTTTATTACGAGTTTTAAGAGGTTTGGTCCGAAGTCGTTATGCACTTGGCACTTGAGGGACTACAAGTTCAACCAAAATCTTTTTCGTCTCCTTGGTCTTTAGTTTGACGGTTGTAGGTGACCTAGTACCTTTTTCGTTCTCTCAAGGTCTTTTTGTAGATAAAGACGAAATAACTGATACGGTTTCGGAAACTGACACACCTAGTGTCATTTGACACCTTTTAAGACTCTCTATACCTTTATGGTCTGGTGGATTGGACGGAGAACTCTTTAGACATACGTTCAGTCCTTCGTTTTCAATCTTGACCTGTACCTTGTTGTCTGACCAAGGTTTATCCTTTTCCTCATGCAGATCCGACATATAACAGTGGGACGAATAAATTGAAGATACGTCTCATGTAGTACTCTTTGTGACCTGACCTTCTTTGAGTTCGACCTTAGTTCTAACGGCTCTCTTTATAGTTAGTGGAGTCTATACGTCTACTGTGGTGTGAATACCGTCTTTCACTTCTCCTTGATTTTTTGGAGAACTACTTTCACTTTCATCTCTCACTTTTTCTTTTGACCGAATTTCGAGTCGTAAGTCTTTTGCTTCTAGTACCGTAGACCAGGGTAGTGAAGTACCCTTTATCTACCTCTTTATCATCTTTGTCACAATCTGAAACAAAACCCCCCGAGGCTTTAGTGACGTCTACCACTGACGTCGGTACTTTAATTTTCTGTGAATGAGGAACCTTCTTTTTAATACTGGTTGGATCTATCATATAAGTTTGCGTCTCTGTAATGAAACGGCCGATTCCAGACGGATCAGTTCCGATACCAAAAAGGACACCAGTACATACCTACACTCTCACCTGACACTTCTTCGGATTCTCGGCTTCTTAACTACGCAAACTTGACACCACAACCTCTTCTGAGAACTCTCAGGGAACCGGACGTTCCTCTAGGTTGGTCAGGTAAGACTTCCTCTAGTTTGAACCCTAAAGAAACCTTCCTTACTACGATTTCGACTTCGAGGTCATGAAACCGGTGGAGTACGTTTCTCAACTGAGTAACTTTTTCTGAGACTACGACCCACCCTAACCCCCGTCCTCCTCTTCCCCTATTGGCTCCTACTCTACAGACCTATCGTAGTGCCTGAGTTACCTGCACTCAGACTCACTTGAGGCCCTCTACCACTACCTGTCCCTCCGGACCGAACGACGCTAGGTACCCCAGCGTTTCTTAACCTGTGTTGACTCGTTGACTTGAGTTGACTTTCTGTTTCCATGAATTAAGACTTATAGGTAACTTCGAGGTTATGAAACTGTTGGACTATGTTTCTCGACTGAGTAACCTTTTCTAGAATTACGACCCTTTCTAATTCCTGTCCACCTCTTCTCCCACTGTCTCCTACTCTAAAAACCTACCGTAGTGAGTCAGTTACCTGTACTTGAACTTGTTTGAGGTTCTCTATCACTTCCTATCCCTTCAAACTGCACGACTTCAAGTACCCAGTGTTTCTCAGTCTGTACTGAATCACTGACTCCTTGTTGTAAAATTTACCTTTTTTATATATAATCGTTTGAAACATTTAGAGATGTATAAAATAAGAGAAAGACTAAGTAGAAACCTCCATGATATGTTACATGTCGTTCTAAATAAAATCTTTATCCTATAACCATATATCTATCAGTGTCAAATAAAAAAGTTTAGGTCTATAATCTAAAAAGATGAAAAGAAGACAATATTTTCAGTGTAAGTCACTTCTATTAAATCTTTTCATGTATAGGTTTTTATAATTAAATTTAAAAGTACAAGAGTCTTCGATAGTTATACGTTAGTAGTAAAATGACATAGAAAAAGGTTGTATGTAAAAGGTCTTTGGGTTTAAAAAGACGTAAATATAAACCTTACAACTATAAGTCATGTATAAAAAGAATCATTAATTTTTTTTAGTTGATATATTTAAGGAATATAAAATGGAGTAAACTTTCTCATGGATATTAATATAAAATAAGGTTATTTAATAAAATTAAACTTAAACTAACTGATGTATTTCTTAAATTAGACACTACCACTTTTTTCACAAATTTAAAACTAAGTTTATTTCAAAGTACTCACAATTTTTATGATTTATATTGGTTTGTTTCACCTTTAAATCTTCCTAATCCCCTCGAGTGTTCTGTATTATAAATATATCACCATGAATAAAATGATGTGAAAGTGATTTTTGTATGATATCTTGTTTAGCACCTTAATGGAAGAAAACGAAGAATATTCTTCTTAATAGTTTAACTAGAATTATTTTTATATACTATTCGAGAATACTTGGTTATAACTCGTTTCAGTGGGGTACTCTGTCGTTCGGATTAAGTCATATCTTATCTGGTGAATACATTTCTACGGGTTTATAATTTGTTCTTTATAAGAACTAGAAGTGTTCCAGTCTTTTATATTGTTGGAGTACTTTGTTTCAGGAATATCAGTTTCGATATCTAAAAGGTCGTCAGTACATGTCTACATTCTCAACATGGTATCCTTCCGACTCACGACTTCTTAACTACGAAAGTATAACATTACGACTTCTTCTGAGAACTCTCAGGGAACCTGGTGTTCCTCTAGTTTGGTCAGTTAGGATTTCCTTTAGTTGGGATTTATAAGTAACCTTCCTGACTACGACTTCGACTTCGAGGTAATAAACCGGGGGATTACTCTTCTCATTATAGTGACCTTTTCTAGGACTACGACCCTTTCTAACTTCCGTTCTCCTCTTTCCCCACTATCTCTTACTCCACCAATCAATTGTAGTTACTGAGTTTCCTATACTCAGACGAGTTTGAGTCTCCCTACCGTTTCCTGTCCCTTCGAACCGTACGTCGTCAGGTAACCCAGAGTTTCTCAGTCTGTACTGAATAGTTGACTTGTTGTTGTAATTTATTTTTCTTCGTCAATCCTTAGTTTTAGAGGTTTTTAGCATTTATGTTTTAACTTTCACAGGTACCCTCTGAAGTTCTCTAAATAAAAAAGACGTAGTGACTCTATATTAACTGAATATCGTAACACCTTCAAACACCACATGTTACACAATAAACTATGAGAATGTGTGACGTCGTACTAATGTTGAATCGTACTCCATTATGTTTATGGAGGTAGTCATCTTCCTCTTCCCGCACCGTCTCCTATTCTACTAATCTATCGTAGTGACTGAGTTACCTGTACTTAAACTCGTTTGAGACCCTAAGAAACCACTGAGTCACCATTTCTTAGACGGACGGTTACGTCCTCTACGTCCAAACTAGGGACCCAGTCCTTATAGAGGACCTCTTCCTTCACCGTTGGGTGAAGTCATAAGAACGGACCCTTTAGGGTACCTCACCTCGGAACGACCGATATCAGGTACCCCAACGTTTGTCAGACTGTACTGAATGGCTGATTTGTTATTTCTACCCTATATCACCGTCTGTCTCTTCGGATCTCACGATGTTAAATACCCCAACGTTTCTGAACTTGTACTGAATCGCTGACTTGTGGTGGTGGTTGTTATGGAGGTAGTATAATGGAAAGGAAAACACTACTTTCGTAAATTTATAACGAGAGAATTGGAAGTCTATGCCTCTTCCGTTACCGTGGGGTGAGGTCATGAGAACGGACCTTTTAGGGTACCTACCTCCTCGGACCATCCGACGTCAGGTACCCCAGCGATTCCCAGTCTGTACTGACTCGCTGAAATGAAAGTGAAAAGTGAAAATACGTAACCTTTTTCTTTACCGTTGGGTGAGGTCACAAGAACGGACCTCTTAGGGTCCCTACCCCCTCGGACCACCCGACGGTAGACACCTCAGTGTGTCTCAACCTGTGCTGACTTCGTTGAATCGTCGTCATCGTCGTCGTTGGAAGTCTATATGTCATTTCTAACGATTGATATTAGTTCCTTTAACTAGAATAAACCTTACAGGTGACCATGTCTTTTACTTGACTAACTTTATTTTATAACACGACTAAAACGTCCAATGACTTAACGTTTCACACGACTCAATTATCCGAAAGATCCCGAGTACATACTTTCATTGAAGTGACTACTCTTGTCTCGTCCTGTGATTGGAGGAGGTATGCCCTACCTTTGTAGACCCTTTCAAGTCTATTAACGACTCCAGTTTAGTAATACGATGTGACTCGGAGGAACTTTGGTGTTATTCAAATTAAAAACACAACACAAGTCAGTACAGGTCAAGAAACACCGGGGTACCTCACACCGGGTGGTTCGAGGAGACAGGTACCTTAAAAGGTCGTTCTTATGACCTCACCTAACGGTGCAGGAAACGGTCCTTTCAAATTAAAAAGTATACGGAATCTTCACATACCTCCGAGTTTGTCTATCTACAAGAATTTGTTTTTGTATACGTGTACGGGTTTGTGTGTGTATCAGTACCCCTTCAAATAAGATCATCGACTCTTTTCGTTATTTGTAAATTTGAGTGGAAAATATAGATGGTAAGAAGGAAAAAGTAACCTTTTCTGGGACTACGACCCTTTCTAACTCCCGTCCTCCTCTTCCTCTACTTTCTCCTACTCTACCAACCGCCGTAGTGGCTAAGTTACCTGTACCCAAACCCATCTGAGGTCCTCATCCACTACCTGTCCCTCCGGACCACACGGGCCAAGTACCCCAACATTTCTCAACCTGTACTGACTCGCTGACTTGACTAAGAAGGAAAGAGTGAGTGTCGTATGGGTGAGAGGAAAGGACGAACTTATGAGATCAAAGGATTAGTAAAGAGGACGTATTATTGTAAATGAGTTAATATAAATACTAGAGAGAATGAGTTTCTTCCGTCTATAAAAGGAATAAAACACACCATCACATCCATGTCGTATATTTTCACAATGACCGTGTATTTTCCGTTAGAGATTTTCATATAACTTGAATAAACACAAGTGATAAGGTAAATTTCTGTATGTCTCTTTACAAACTTCGGGTCCTAGATTTACTATCCTTAACACAACATGTATCTGAAATTCTCCTTTACAATGTTTCGAATAAGGTGTGTAAAACATTCCGTATAAAATGTAGAAACAAGAAGTTTGACATCTAGTTCCCTAAATTGTACCCCTATTGTTCCCACATTTTATATCTACGGTAAAATAGTCACAGTTTCCTTACTGACCTGAGACCAACGCGTATGTATTTATAGTTTCGGGGTTTCTTGTGACACTGGTGACAGTCCACCCTAGGTGTCCATCTTTTTCGGAACACGGACGGGAGTCGTCTCAAGTAGGACTCTTACCGATGTTCCTACTCGTCTATTCTGTATTCTTAATAACCTTCTCTGTCCTAGTGTAATTGTGGTCGCTTCTAGTCTTACTAGTCAAGTTAAAGAACGCATAAACTTGTCTCGTTTCTATAGTTCCCCTCTGTCAGTGTCATCTTTACAAACTACTGTAACATCGGTGTCTTCCTATTTAATTTTTAGAAATGTCACTAATATTCTCTGTGCTTACACGATATCTCCATCCCCTAACGGTGGTCATAGGTTGTGTGAGAAACACTGTACTACTAACACATTTCGTCTCCAACTGTCTACCGGTGTATCGCCAGTATCCTGTAACGACGGTCCTATTTTTTAAGTGAATATTACTTGTACTACTTCTTTCAGTCGACACACCGTGTGTATATTATCCTCTAACTTAAAACTGAGTGTTATTTTAAACGGTTGTAAAACCCAGGATGTCGACAACTTATCGGTTCTAGTCATTCTCGGTCCACGGACTCTTTCTTCATGTACCCACAGACATCGGACCTCAAGTGGAATCACTCCTACTGGTACGGGTTCAACGGGTGGCGCCTCCAGTGTATCTACTACTCCTTCTCGGGTTTGTTACCTCGGACGTCGAGTCCCGCCAGACACTAAGGGTACTCCTACTTAAGTAAACCGTGTCAATCTAAAACACAAAAGTACGTCGAAATAGTCCTATACATAAGACCCACCTCTGTAGTTCGTATCATTCGTTTAAAGTACATAATAGTGGACCGTCTAAAAAGTATACACTTCGAACATATTTATTTTATGTAGGATTGAAGGGTTTTGTCCTATAAAAAATTTTTAGGGTATAGGATATATATTATTATACGTATTTATTTCTATCTCTGTCTCAAACTCTATAAGTAATCAAGAGTTTATCCTCAATAAAATGATTCGTTTATTGTTGACAGTTGTAGACTTTCTGCAAACAATAACGTCGACCTTCCACTCACCATGAACGTATATTACCAGGTACCAGTTAATACAAAGATTTGTAGAGTATTGTGGGGAATAGTCAGGTTTTAGAGTCATCACGATTTCGACTTTTTGTTCTTACCATATCTACCATACGACGACGACGACGATTGAGCGAAGTCAACACAGGCTGAGACACGTTGGGGTATCTGCCGTCGGGTGGTCCGAGGTGCCAGGGACCCTAAGAGGTCCGTTCTTATGACCTCACCCAACGGTAAAGGAAGAGGTTACGTACTTTCACTTTTCACTTTCATAGATCTATATTTATGTCTCTATCTTTTTATAGGAGACAGGTACCCTAAGAGGTCTGTTCTTATGTCTTCTCCTAACGGTACGGGAGAGGTCCCTAAGAAGGACTGGGTCCCTAACTTGGACACAGAGAATACAGAGGACGGAACCGTCCGTCTCAGAAATGGTGATCCCGGTGGACCCTTCGGGGTATATTTATATATCTATGTGTATATCCACACCTATGGATATCCATGGATCTAGTTCTATGTCTTTACATACGTATCTTCATATAATTTTTACTTTATTTTTAATTTTCACACTAAGTATATATGTATATATTTGAATATACTATGTATAAATTTCAAAAGATGATCAGTAAATACATTAACGTTAGTGTAATACCATAAATATTTAATATAAACTAGTATAGTTAATTAGTATAGTGAATTATGTATATTTTAATATAATAAGTTAATATACTCTTAATACTATTTTTACATTTCGAGATTTAAGGTTTTTACACATCTTGTGTAACCTCGGATGATCCGAGGAGGTAGGTAGCCTAAAAGGTCCGTTCACATGACCTCACCCAACGGCAAAGGAAGAGGTCATATATCTATATTAGAGACGATATAAAAGAAAATACAATATATGTTTACTAATGAAACCCGTTTATTAAATAGACTTGTAGAAATAAAAGAATACGTTTTGGTTATAAAGAAATGTCCCACCAACCCTTTCTTTTTACTTCTAATTTCCTAAGTTATACAAATCCGAATGGACCCTACACACAGTCAAGAAGACGTGACACTGTAATGGAATAAACAGTTCCGATATAATATTGCTAGTTATCCAATCCTAATCCAGTTCACCTTACCTCGTATAAATTGAATGAGGTTCGGGAAGTGATAACGGGAGACGTCCTGATTTTGACCTGGAGACTTCAGGTATTTCACCTAAGAAATACAAGATCAAAATAAATGATACAATCGTTTTTACTTTCAAATAATGTTACGTTTAAAGGATTTTATATTAGAAAGGGATCCTCGCAAAAGTGATGTTAACCGTATATAATTAAACATACATGGTTAAGTTTATATGCAACAGTACGTACTTGGGTCCTCTTACGCTCCTTTAGATTGGTTTGACTTTCTTTCTCATTAGTAACCGTAAAAAAAGACGTATTACTTCTAAGTAATTTTTGAGGAAAACCTTTTCTTCTACGACACGAATTTTTTCTTTTGCACGCTCCACCGATACAATGTGTTACGATACGACCACAAATCAGTGACTAAGGAAAGACCGAGAAACACTAGGGTACCTGACATAAGACGGCCCGAGGAGACAGGTACCCTTAAGGGTCTGTTCTAATCACCTCACCCAAACGGTAAAGGACTGGGTCCCTAGTTAGGCGTAACTGTCCACCTAAGAAATAGTGACTCGGTGGTCCCTTCGGGGAACGTTATTATGACATCTACACTTATTTTATTATATGTACCTAATCCCCACAATGAATTGAAAAAAACATAAAATTCCGGTGTTTTGAGGTGGTTTACTATTACATTATTTTTTGTGTTTAGTTATAAAATATTTTAGTTTATTTTCATATAGACTTATATTATTATCATTTGTATCACACTTATATGGTCTTATTCTCCACCCAAAGGGACCACCGAGTCTACCATTTCTTAGACAGACGTTACGTCCGCCGGACTTAAGTTAGGGACCCAACCCTTCTATGGAACCTCTTACCTTACCGATGGGTGAGGTCGGAAGAAAGGACCTCTTAAAGTACCTGTCTTCTCGGTCGCCCGATGTCAGGTACCACAGAGTTTCTCAGTCTATATAGATTCGTTGATTGAGTGTTCTCATTCTCCATTTACCGTCTAGTTCCATTTTCCTAATAATCCACGTTTTATAACAGTCGTATTTGTGGAGGAAATTTTTTATAGTCATTGTAACCAATATTATTTAAAAGTCACTGAAGTCAGAGACTCACGAGACATTCTTTTAATTAAAATTTTTAAATATTGTAATTTATATTTTCATAAATGTACTTCAATCGTAAACCGAGTGAATTTTATAGCAAATGTCAAGATTCTGGAAGACTATCAGATGGACCTGAACTGCGTCTGTTAAAATATTATAATCTTTGTACTTTACATATAGTCAGTTGTCAATAACATCTCTTTATAGAAGTCATTTACATTATTCTTCATCATATTTAGAACAAAAGAACAGAAACAAAACGTTAATACTTTTCGATTTTTTTTATTCTGAAACATTTAAGGTTTAAAAGGACATTTCCAGACTTTACTATCTTCACAAAAACAAACAAAACAGTGTTCGAAATAGTAAGATACCTATATGGGTTTATCGATAGAGTATCAAATTGTAAAAAAAAATTAAGACTAACAGTAAAAAAAAATTCAACACGGAACACTCTATTAAAATAGATTAAACACCAGTCTAAGGTGAACTTTAACTTCCTGTGCGACTTTTGACGTGGTAAAGGTATTTTGATCCATGAATTTTCGGACGATTATTGGTTTGTCGTTAAAGGTGTAGAGTAACATTCCACCTGTACGAGAAGACAGAGTAGTTCCCTAGGTCTTTATTAGTGTAAATATATGACTACATGTGTTAGTAATTTGTAATTTAATATAACTTTGTCAGTGGTTTTTGTAAGAATCGTGATTTACCGATTCTTAAATCTTCTGGTAGGGTTATCCTCTGACTTGTGTACTCCGAAGAATTAAAAGGGTCAAAGATTTATAAGTACATAAAAACCGTCACCACTAAAGTCAACGATTTCGTACAGACTGAGAACATTGGGGACCTGCCATCGGGCGGTCCGAATAGACAGGTTCCCCAAAGAGACCGTTTTTTACGACGGTACCCAACGGTAAAGAAAGAGGTCCCCCGGGGGACTGGGTCCCTTCCTTGGGCCCAACAACGTCCGTCTACGAAATGGTCCACCCGGTGGTGCCTTCGGGAGTACGTGGCAATCAAAACGAAATAACTGAGAATCAGAACGGAAGGTGATCTCTGTAGTAATAAATATGTTTACCCATAGTGTTACTGTAAAGTCTTTGCGAAAAGTCCTAAATCAGACATTTATACACTGATAAAAGTTTTTTAATTATACTTTGCTGTTCTCCTCAGGATAAGGACTGTCTTGACTTGGTCTTTACCAGAGTAAAGCGAGTCCGCGACGGTCACTTAATTACACATTGAAACTTGGGCAGTGACTTTGCGACAGTCGTATAACCTTTGTTCTGTAGTGTACTTTATGAGGTAGTAAAATGGACATTACTTCAGAAACAGTACGGAGGGAGTACACCGAGAATGGACCGATTCACCTTGTTAAATACCTAGAAGTGTAAAACTATGAGAGGGACTCCTCTACAGTCTCTTACACGACTAGTAGGGATTTCAGGATTCTGGTGTTGTTTTATAGACCTCTGACAGAAAAGTTAAAAGATCCCGTTAAGAAAGAAAGGATAAAAAAAAAAAAAATTAAGAACCGATTGAATGGAAAACATCATACGTGCAGAGAATTAATTTGGATAGAGATCCCGTCCGGGTAATTCAGACGTTCAGGTGTCGCCAGAAGAGTTTACTTACTCCCATATCTTTACGAATTTGTAACAGGATAAATTAATAACTTTTTGTCCCTTAATTTCTGCCCGAAGAATCCACCGAGTCACCATTTCTTGGACGAATGGATGCGTCCAAGATAAAGACCCAGTCTTTCTCGGGGGCCTCTTCCTTTACTATTGGGTGAGGTCTTAAGAACGGATCTTTTAGAGTACCTGTGTCCTTGGACCACCCGATGTTAGGTACCCCAGAGTTTTTCAACCTGTGTCGACTCCCCGACTCGTGTATGCGTACGCTACTTCAGAAGTGGTCCGGATCTAGGCTGTACCTAGAAGGGGATAACAAGATAGACTTATAAAATAAAGACCAACAACAAATCAACAATTCAGTACAGGCTGAGATAACACTTGGGTACCGGACATTGGACGGTTAGAGGAGACAGGCACCTTAAGAGGCCCGTTCTTATGACTCACCTAACGGTAAAGGAAGAGGTCCCTTAGAAGGGTTGGACCACAAAGGACGTGGTGTCCGTCAAAGAAATGGTGACCCGACGGTCCCTTCGGTATTTACAAAGTATCAAATCGTAAAAATGTCAATTCAACAAGAAGTAAAACTCAATTGACAACATAATCCAGTTGTAATAAATAAACGAACGAATAAAAAAGGAGATTAATCGAGTCGTGTTACTAAAATTTTCCGATATGGGGAAGAAAACTTAATGAAAACGTTAAAATACTTTTGAATCAACTTGATAAATATGTTTAGATAAAGACATAACAGATAAGACAAGGTAATTAAATATGCAAACACAAAGATGGTTATAGTTTTAGAACTAATATACCAATATATTAATTAGGATTGTACTACCTCACAAAAAAGGATAAATATCATTTAAAATTTTACACGAAAGTAGACACAGGACGGGAATTGGAAAGTTATTTTAAGTCATATTTTAGTTAAGACGTGATTTAGAACGACTCTAAAATAAATCCAAACGTAATTTAGATACCTAGTTAAACCCTTCTTAAAATAGAATACATATGACTAGACTCGATTTACATAGATGATTTAATAAGTTTAGAGGAAACTAAAAATTAACCCTAAACATGAAAAGTTGTATGTCTAGGACACGTCCGAAACAATCAAAAATACATGTAAAAGTAATCTATACTTCACTGACGTTCACCAGAACAAAATAATTATAACGATAAAGGAAGAGGTCCTCTAGAAGGACTAGGTCCCTAACTTGGGTCAAGGGGGCGTAACGTCCGTCTGCGAAATGGCAGACTCGGTGGTCCCTTCTATAAACATACGTATAGTATATATTTGTTTAACAATGTATAGAATAATGTAAAAAGGATCTTTATAACTGGTTTAGTACCTTAAAACAGAAAACAAAGGATGTTTCTCTCCTAGTTTGGTACCGTTAGTTTGTTATATTATTTTTAATATCTTCTATTATTTTATAAAATGTTATTTTATATGTTATGTCACGTGTCTGTACGTGCGTATACACCATTTTCTAACAATACGTGAGAACACTTGGTTGCGACTTCTTCCAAGTCGAGTCAAGTCAAGTCAGCGAGTCAGCACAGGCTGAGAAACGCTGGGGTACTTGGCGTCGTGAGGTCCGGGGGGACAGGTAGTGGTTGAGGGTCTCAAGTGAGTCTGAGTGTAGGTAACTCAGGTACTACGGTAGGTCGGTAGAGTAGGAGACAGCGGGGAAGAGGAGGACGGGGGTTAGGGAGGGTCGTAGTCTCAGAAAGGGTTACTCAGAGAGAAGTTTACTCCACCGGTTTCATGACCTCGAAGTCGAAATTGTAGTAAGGAAGGTTTCTTTAGGGTCCCAACTAGAGGAAGTCTTACCTGACCAACCTGGAAGAACGTCAGGTTCCCTGAGAGTTCTCAGAAGAGGTTGTGGTGTCAAGTTTTCGTAGTTAAGAAGCCGTGAGTCGGAAGAAGTGTCAGGTTGAGAGTGTAGGTATGTACTGGTGTCCTTTTTGGTATCGGAACTGATCTACCTATCGACCGTTTCATTACAGAGACGAAAACTTATACGATAGATCCAACCAGTATTGAAAAGAAGGTTCCTTATTCACAGAAAATTAAAGTACCGACGTCAGTGGTAGACGTCACTAAAACCTCGGGGGGTTTTTTATTTCAGACTGTGACAAAGGTGACAAAGGGGTAGATAAAGGGTACTTCACTACCCTGGCCTACGGTACTAGAAGCAAAAGACTTACAACTCGAAATTCGGTTGAAAAAGTGAGAGGTGAAAATGAAAGTAGTTCTCCGAAAAATCAAGGAGAAGTGAAAGACGGTATTCCTACCATAGTAGACTTCTTCCAATAGGGTATTGTTTCCGTGTCTCGATCAAGTCGTATCTCATCTGAAGAATACGTTTTCATGTTTTTATTAATCTTGTGTTTAAAATTTCTTTATAAAAACAAAAAGTCTGTCTATTCCTTTACATTGATAGAACAAACTAGTTTTTCGTTAATCCTTAGTTCAGAGTTATTTTATATTTTTATATTGAGTTTCGAAGGTACCCTCTTATAGTTCTTTAAATTGAAAAAAGGGAGGCCGAAATGACACTGTTTTAACTGTCAATTATACCACATTTAAATTTCAGATGTTGTACAACTAGACTACGTAAATATATCAAGTTATACCGATGTTAAATCGTGATCGATTGTCCCTCCGGACCACACGACGTTAAGTACCCCAGCGTTTCTCAGTCTGTGCTGACTCACTGACTTGACTTGATTTGTAAAAGTGCAATGTACTAACAGTAAGGAAAAAGACTCCACTCTTATAAATTCCGGGTGAGAGAATCGTTGAAAGTTCATATCTTATAACAATTTCTGTTAATTCTTATGAAACCGGTGGACTACGTTTCTTGACTGAGTAACCTTTTCTGGGAGGACGAATCTTTCTAACTTCCGTCCTCCTCTTCCCCTGCAGTCTCGTACTCCAACCACCTACCGTAGTGACCACACTACCTGGACTCAAACTCGTTAGAGGACCTCAACCACTCCATGTCCCTTCGGACCACACGACGTCGGGTACCCCATCGTTTCTCAGCCTGTACTGACTCACTGACTTGAACTTAAATGTCTCTTTACCAGACTAAAACTATTTATTCTACAACACTTAATGACTTAACGATTCACACGACTCAGATTTCTGAAAGATCCCGAGTATATATTTTCGTTGAAGTGACTACTCTTGTCTCGTCCTAGGATTTGAGAAGGTGTACTATTCCCTCGTAGACTTAATTAAGTCTACTTACTACTTAAGTTTAGTAATATGATGTGACTCATAGGATCTTTGGTGGTATTCAAATTAAAATTATGTACGGAATCTCTTCATATCACTTATTTTTGTCTTCTTACACGAATGTATTTTGGTGCACATGTACGTGTTTGTGTACATCTGTGACCCTTTAAATAAGATTAACAACCCTTATTGTTATTAGTAAACTTAGTAAAATAAAATAAAAATTATATTTAAATAAATAAAATTAACCTCCAATTAATGAAACGTTATAACATAACCAAAACGGTATGTAGTTGTACTTAAGTGGTGTCTATATGTGTACAAGGGGTAGGACTTGGGGGGGAGGGAGGAGGGAGGGGTATGGTAGAGTGAGTTGAGAGAAATGAACAGGAATCTCACAGGATTGAGTAAGATTCCGTACCACAATGAATGAATTAATATAAACATTAAGTAGAGAAGGGGAGTCCTTTACGTCTATAAAAGGGGGAAAAACACGATTATATACATATCGTGTATCTTCATACTGGTCGGGAATCTTCCGTTAAAAATTTATACACGACTTGTAAAGGTATGTAAAATAAGGAAAATCTCTGTGTCTCTCTTGACAAACTTCGGGTAGTGGATTTAATGTCCTAAGTATAACATGTTTCGGAATTCTCTCTCTTAACGTATAAGAAAAGGTGCATGAAACATCCCGTACAAAATGTAGAAACAAGGAGTTTGACATCTAGTTCCCTAAATCGTATCCCTATTACTCTCATATTTTATATCTACGGTAAAATAGACACAGTTTGTTTACCAACCTGAGACCGACGTGCATGTACTTATAATTTCAGGGTATCTTGTGACACTGGTGGCAGTCCACTTTGGGTGTCCATCTTTTTCGGAACGCGGACGGAAGTCGTCTCGAGTAGGACTCTTACCTACGTTCTTATTCTTCCATTCTGTGTTCTTGATAGTCTTCTCTCTTTTAGTCTAATTTTGGACGACTCTATTCTTATTAGTCAGGTTAAAGTAAACGTAAACTCGTCTCGTTTCTATCGTTCCCCTCTGACAGTGTCATCTTTACAGACTACTGTAATATCGGTGTCTTACTACTCAGTTTATAGAAATGTCGATATCCTTCTCTGAGTTTATACGATATCTCTATTCCGTAACGGTGGTCGTGGACTGTATGGCAAACGCTGTACTGGTGACCCATCTCGTCTCCCAATGTCTACCGGTGTATCGCCAGTATCCTGTAACGACGGTCTTACTTTTCGAGTGATTATTACTTGTGCTCTTTCTTTCACTCGACACATCGCGTTTTCATTATCCTCTAAAATAAAACTAGGCGGTGTTTTAAATGATTGTAAAACCCCGGGTGCTAACAACTTATTGGTTCTAGTCACTTTCGGTCCACGGACTCTTTCTTCATGTACCCACAGACGTCGGACCTCAGGTGGAATCACTCCTACTGGTACGGGTTCAACGGGTGGTGACTCCGGTACATCTACTACTCCTTCTCGGGTTTGTTACCTCGGACGTCGAGTCCCGCCAGACACTAAGGGTACTCCTACTTAAGTGAGTCGTGACAAGGTAACACACGAAGGTAGGTCCAAATTCTCCTTTGGATAAGACCCATCTGTGTCGTCGTCTCAGTTATTTAAAACACATTTTATAGGAGAATCTAGACAATCATACGTCTTGACCATTCGTTCTATTTAAATTTAAAGGTCAAATCTTATAAATTTTCATTCAGGTAGACGGCGTGTAGTTTTGTATGTATTTATCTCTGTCTTCCTCGATGCTTCCATCTGGTCGATAAGAGTCTCACTAAAATGAGGGGTTTCCTATAAAAAGGTGGTAGACCTCTGTAAAACCGACAGTATTGACTCTCAACTTTACGGTAACCGAAGATTACAAATATCCGGTCAATTTCGTCAGTTATAGAATTGTATAGTTTATACGTTGGACAATGTTATAACTCTGTCATCAGTGTTATCATAGGCCCAACTGTTAGTGATATCATATCCATATCTTTGTGTCTGTTAAGTTCTATACATTTATATCTATTGTTTCGTTTTGGTTCTTCGATTTGTTAGTGTTTTGAAATCCTTAATACCTATTAATAACATGATAAGGAATTTCAGGATAGAAATAAGAAATATTCTATATTAGTGTATTACCGTAAAATTTTTATGTAGCTAGGATCCTATGTCAAGCCAAGTCAAGTCAACGAGTCAACACAGGCTGGAAAACGCTGGGGTACCTGACGTCGTATGGTCCTAAAGGACAGGTAGTGGTTGTGGACCTCAAATGAGTTTGAGTACGGGTAACTCGGTCACTACGGTAGGTTGGTAGAGTAGGAGAGAATAGGGGAAGAGAAGGGTGGAAGTCAGAAAGGAGCGTAGTCCCAGAAAAGTTTATTCTGTCAAGAAACGTAGTCCACCGGTTTCATAACCTCAAAGTCGAAGTTGTAGTCAGGAAGGTTACTTATAAACCCTCACTAAAGGAAATCCTACCTGACCAACCTAGAGGAACGTCAGGTTCCCTGAGAGTTCCCAGTAAAAACTGTGGTGTCAAGTTTTCGTAGTTAGGAAACCGTGAGTCGAGAGAAATACCAGGTTGAGAGTGTAGGTACGTACTGATGACCTTTTTGGTATCGGAACTGATCTACACAGAAACAACCGTTTCACTACAGGGACGAAAAATTATCAGACAGATTCTATATTACGTATACGATTAATATGTTATTTAAAAGTTTGGTTTTTAAGGGTTTTAAGTATATTGGGTGATGAGTTTTGTATCAGACACTTTCCATAAAAAGGAAGTCCTCCATGACCGAGTTTAAATCGTGTGGACTGTCCATACTAATTCACATACTTATTCTTTACGTATTACCAGGTGTCACCCTTAATTTAAACAAGTGTACCACTCAGTATGGTCCTGTACGGACTGATGTATTTACAGTACATACAGGTACATATTCTGTGTATACAGATATTTATCAAAGACGTCACGGAAGTAAGTACCGCTCTTCTCCCGTCGTCTCCTACTCTACTGATCTATAGTGGTAGTTGAGTCACTTGTACTTAAACTCGTTTGAGGTTCTCTATCACTTCCTTTACCTTCGTATCGTACGACGTCAGGTACCCTAGTGTCTCAGTCTGTGCTAAATCGTTGACTTGTTGTTGTTCCCAAATTAGACCCAGTTATCACATTTAATAGATTTTGAGAAATAATGGTATATATTACCTTTTGTCACACGTGTCAAAACTCCTTTCTATGTACTTCTCAGTTATTAAGTTACTCAGATAGAATGGACCACCTCTTCTGTTACCGTGGGGTGAGATCATGAGAACGGACCTTTTAGGGTACCTGCCTCCTCGGACCATCCGACGTCAGATACCCCAGCGATTCTCAGCCTGTGCTGACTCGTTGAAGTGAAAGTGAAAAGTGAAAGTACGTAACCTCTTCCTTTACCGTTGGGTGAGGTCACAAGAACGGACCTCTTAGGGTCCCTGCCCCCTCGGACCACCCGACGGCAGATACCCTAGTGTGTCTCAGTCTGTGCTGACTGCACTGAATCGTCGTCGTCGTCGTCGTAGAATGGACTTTTATCAAGAGTTTACAGTTTACGTATCAAAAAAACAAAAACAAAAAAATTACAAATAAACAAAGATTATCACTATCATTGAATGGACTTTCTCTAAAAGAAGTGGTATATTTGTATAAGAGACCTGACACCAAAATACAGAGACAGTCCCGATATCACTAGCCACTCACTCCTTGACCAGTTCATCCTACATTATATACATTAAATAAAGTCAGAGGTGGGGTGGGGATGGGGTATTGATTTACATCTTAGATACAGTATCTTAATTTAACCTCGAACCGTTCACAGTGACTTTATAATGTCTATAACCATCGTACAACATGGTGTACGTTATAATAAAAATGGACATTACTTCAAAGACACAACCAAAGAAGGACATAAAGAATGTGCCGACACTCTTGTTATATACCTAAGGGAATGGAAACTCTGAGAGGGACTCCTATACAGTTTGTTAACCAACTAATCGGGATTACGGATCCTCTTGTGTTCTTTTACAGACCTCCAGAAAGTTATTAACAATTCCTGTTAAATATAAGTGGTCACTCATTTAAGTCATGAATAAATTGAGGATAAAAAGTGAGAATCAATTGCAGGGTGAAAATCGTGTGCCCCGAGAACTAAGTTTACTGCATAATTATGTAAATCCTTTCCGGGTAAAGATGTTACCAGAAGAGTTTCCCCACTGGACTATCTCCTTACAGTTTTAAGAAAAAAATTATATGGAAAAAAAAAATTAATTTTCCTCAATTTTAATGTAAAATCCATTTACACCGGACAATAAAGGAACTAAATCAACCAAAACGATAAAAAGAAGTGAAGACTCCGTCTGTAATCAACGAGTAAAAAGAGTAAAGTCTCAATCAACGGTAGAAGTAAATAAAGTAAGACAGGTTGAGGTTAAGGATGAGGTTAAAAGAAAGGAAGAGACTTATAAAATATGATACTCGAGTAATACGGAATATTACGCAGTCGAGAAACTAAAGAAAGTGGTCGTATGAAAAGTCGTATGCACAGGACGTGCAAAAGACTCAAATAATAAAGGAATGGGAAACATAACGTTTACCGTATACATATACACATATATATGTACGTACGAATGTTTCAGTCAACAAAGTCAACATAGACTGTTAAAAGATGACACACCTAACATCGGGTGGAGACAGGTACCCCAAAAGGACCACTCTTATGACCTCACCCAACGGTAAAGGAGGAGGTCCCATAGAAGGGTTGGGTCGCTAGTTTGGGTGTAAAGGACACAGAGGACGTAACGTCCGTCTAAGAAATGGTGACACGGTGGACCTTTCAGTGTTTATACGTATAAAAACCAAGGACTTACAATATATAATATAGTCATATAAGTATATATATATATATACGTAACTGTTCTATAAACGAATAACTCAAACATAGGAAAATAGAACAACTTAAGTGCTAACACTCCCCTAAGGACTTGAGTGTAAATACTATCCCAAGGAACTCCAAAAGACAATCTTTTGTCCAGGAAACGTCAATACTCTCTTAGATTAAAGAAAGAAAAAGGTGTAACATACGGAACATACTGTAAAAAACAATTAAAGACTGTAAAGAACAAACTAGACGAAACACGTTGATATTTACTTGGAAATAAAATCTTACAAAAATGTTGACTTAAAATCTAATAGTCTAGAAAATTCAGACCGTAGGAAATGAGACGAATTATTAAAACTCTCAACAGTATAAAAACACACATGATTGTTAAAATAATGAGAAATGTCGTCGTACCTTAAGTGAACGGTGCTAAATGAATAAGTAGGAGTCACCTCTTTGTAAATCTAACAAGGGTTCCAGACTGATTATATTTATTTCGAAGATAATTGTAAACGTATGTTTCTTTAGACGACAGGACCCATTCATGTTCCGTCACTTTACCTATTTATAATACAATCTCCACTCTATACAAAGTTCAGAATTCTGTTATAAAAAAAAAAAAAAACATAAAAATAACTTCGTATCAAATGAATCTTACGACACAATCAAAACCCACATATCGTTTCACTAAGTTAGTATACATTTGAAAAAAAAAGTAGAAGAAAAGGGAATTTACGATAATGTTTTGTAACTCATATCAAAAGACATGATATGTTATCCATGAATACCGATAGATAAAATATGTGTCACACGCAAATATAGTTAGGGTCTGAGGATTTGACGAGGGAAAAAGGGGTGAGTTCATTGGTAATCAAAGTGAAGGTACAGACTCCCAGATAGAGGTAAGATATATGTCAAAGTTGACGTTGTGACAAAAAGTACAAGGTGTATATTCACTATAGTATGTTGTAAACAGAAAGAGTCGGACCGAATAAAGTAACTCATGCTAACAGAGGTCCAGGTAGGTACAACGACGTTTACGGTAATAAAGTAAGTGACAATGAGTATAAATACCGACTCATGATAATGTAAGATGTTTATATAGTGTAAAAAATAGAGAATCTCCTGTTTATCCAACGGAGGTACAAAAGTGACAACATTTATCTCGACGTTACTTGTCTCCCCACATAGCAAAACTTAATAACAAAAGAGACCAATATACTGGTCCTCACCCTATTGTCCTAGTATACTTTTAAAAGCGTCTTGATCTTGTTCTTTAAAAATTGAAACATGTTATTTTTTCTGGGACTCCGTCAGGATTCTACCACCTCCTTATCCTACCCCTCTGGTCAAAGAGGGGGTATTTAAGTAGCTTTCTTGTAAACTCGTGGCTCGTTTAAGGTGTCTTGTTGAAGACTTACGACCGTCTCCTGTAGTCCGTGGGTCTTTTCGTCGGGTAACAGAAGTTTTCCTCCATCCTGTTTTATATTTTCTATTTTTCTCTCTGTTTTCTCCATCCCTACCTCTAGACAGGGTCCTTACCTCAGAATTTTTTCTCTCTTCAGTAGGGTCGCGTGGTCGGGGTTCGTAGGACATAGTACGTTGTTTGGACCTGACCACTAAGTAAAGTGTATCCTATAATATGTAATACTATAATATGTACAAAGTTCCGATACCCCTCCCTCCAGCTTCCCCCCAAGTCGTCCCCCTTGTGCACATGTGGGTACCGTCTAAGTACAACTACATGCCGTTTTGGTTATGTTATAACATTTCATTAATCGGAGGTTAATTTATTTAAATATCAAATTTTTTTTTTTTTTTCGGAATTGGTGGTGGTCAGTCCGAGTGTCTTGTTTCCGGACTCGTCTCGATCGGACGACGCCTGGTCGGGTAGGGGGTGGTCTCTGTCCGTCCACTCCCGTCGGTCTCGACCTTCTCCCGTTAGCGCCGGGGTCTTTCCGTAGGATATGGTTAGACGTTCGTCCGAAGCAATGTTTGGTTCCGAGGAACCCTAAGACCTACCAGCGGTACGTGGTCCTCTCAACATCTGTCTCTAGTCGAAGGGTCTTCTCTCTTCCACGTGGCCGACATGTGGGTCTTGTGGTTCTCCGACCCCGCCCCCTCCCCTATTCAGTGTCGGAAGTTGACCCCCACTGATGCACACGGTTCCTGGACCAGTGGACTCGACGAGTCTGGACCGTGTCCACGTTTTGCGTCTGGGTTGTCAGACGTCGAAACGCCTCATTGGCTCTTGGGATTGGACTCGTCGAATCTGGACCCTTCACGCACGTTTGATCCCGGACGTAGTCTGTCAAGGGCCGTCCCGTTGGATCTCGGACTCGTCACATCTGACCCCTTCGTGCGTACGGCACTCACCCCGTTTGGGTCACACCGACCTAGTGACACCTGTGTGCGGTCACTACAAACAAACGTCACAAGGAGGGAGGTGTTTCGTGCTGACTTGTTCGCTCGGATTTTTTCTCACTGGTGGTGGCGTGGAGAACACAGTCCCGCCTTTAGTCTGTGACTTCTCTGGTCGTTTGTCTTCTTCGGTTGTATTAGTCTCCCTTGGCGAAATCTCCACTGTCCTCGTTATCTAATTTTGGGACATCAATCGTGGTTGATGTATCCTTCCCCGGATATCGCGTACTCTTCATGTTCGGCCTGGTTCCTTGATGGACTTTTACTTGACTGGGGTGTCACAGACGTTGTCGAGGTCTCTTGCAGAATCTATATAAAAATGATAATAGTAAAAAAATTAATTTTTTATTAATAAAATAAAAAAAACCAATAAAAATTCAGGGGTATGAGGAAATTAAAAGTAAAAATATTGGATAATGGAACGTTTTTTTTTTTTTTTTCTTTCTGGGATAAAAATTTCGTTTGAAGTATATATATATAGAAAATATTAAAGACAGTGAAAAAAGAACCAAACAAACAAAACACCCCAAACAAAACAAAAACAAAAGTTATAAAATGAAAACTCTTAGATTGGAGATAAGTTCTAAAAATTAAAAACGAAAAACCATAAACAATAGTTGAAACATGGAAATTCTTGGGTTAGAAGTCATAGGTAAAAATGAACCCTCGTTCTAGTGACCCGACTAACGAGAGAGGAGGAAAGCTGAGAGGAAAAAGAGGTGTTCCAGCGGAGATAGAGGGGGTAGGGGGAAAAGAAGAGATGGGTTGAGACACTTAGAAAAACACACAACGCCCGACACATCTTGTAAATTCCTTGACTAATGACCGACCTAGACAGAGAGAAGAAAACTAAGGGGAAAAATAGGAGGACCGGTGGAGACAGAGGAAGGAGGGAGAAAAGAAGAGAGACATGGAAACACTTGTAGAGACTCCCTAGGTCTGACACTCTCGTGTATCCCTTCACTAATGACCGATCGAACGAGAGAGGAGAAAACTAAGGGGCAGAATAGGAGTAGTGGAGATAGAGGGAGTTGGGAAAAGAGAAGAGGTAAATCAAGTCAAGTCAAGTCAGTGAGTCAACCCAGGCTGAGAAACACTAGAGTACTTAACGTCGTGTGCTCCGGAGGGACAGGTAGTGGTTGAGGACCTCAAGTGAGTCTAAGTGTAGGTAGTTCTGTCACTACACTAGGTCGGTAGAGTAGGAGACAACAGGGAAAGAGGAAGACGGGGGTAAAGGAGGGTCGTAGTCTCAGAAAAGGTTACTCAGTTGAGAAGAGTACTCCACCGGTTTCATGACTTCAAAGTAGAAATGGTAGTAAGGAAGGTTTCTTGTGGGTCCTGACTAGAGGAAATCTTACCTGACCAACCTAGAGGAACGTCAGGGTCCCTGAGCGTTCTCAGAAGAGGTTGTGGTGTCAAGTTTTCGTAGTTAAGAAACCACGAGTCGGAAGGAGTGTCAGGTTGAGAGTATAGGTATGTACTGATGACCTTTTTGGTATCGAAACTGATCTACCTGAAACAATCGTTTCATTAGCGAGACGGAAACTTATACGATAGATCAAACCAGTATTAAAAGGAAGGTTCCTCATGAGTAGAAAATTAAAGTACCGACGTTAGTGGTAGATGTCACTAAAATCTCGGGTTTCTTTATTTCAAACTGTGACAAAGGTGACAAAGGGGTAGATAAAGGGTACTTCACTACCCTGGTCTGCGGTACTAGAAGCAAAAGACTTACAACTCGAAATTCGGTTGAAAAAGTGAGAGGAGAAAGTGAAAGTAGTTCTCCAAAAAATCAAGGAGAAGTGAAAGACGGTATTCCCACCACGGTAGACGTATAGACTCCAATAACTATAAAGAGGACCGTTAGAACTAAGGTCGAACACGAAGAAGGTCAGGTCGCAAAGAGTACTACATGAGACGTATCTTCAATTTATTCGTCCCACTGTTATATGTCGGAACTGTATGATGAAAAGGATAAACCTTGGTCAGACAACAAGGTACAGGTCAAGATTGACAACGAAAGACTGGACGTATATTCAAAGAGTTGTCCGTCCAGTCCACCAGACCATTAGGGTAGAGAGAGTCTTAAAAGGTGTCAAAGAACATTAGGTACGTCAGTTTCCGATACCGTATCAGTTATTTCGTCTTTATCCACAAAAAGACCTTGAGAGAACGAAAAAGGTACTAGGTCTTCTACAACCGTTAAACTAGAGACCAAGGAGATGTAAAAGATTTTGGTCAAACTTGTAGTCCTTCAAGTCCCAAGTGCATAACGACTTCGGACCGTACCTCTTAAAACTCGTAACGAAATGATTACACACTCTACTCACGTTAACACGTCATCACACTCGTAAGAAACCGTAACGGAAAGAAACCCCAACCTTACTTTTGACTGGAAAAGGTCAGGACACCGGGGACGACTCAAAAGGTTTAAACGACTATATAACTCACGTCATGAAAGTGTCGTAGTAGAAAGTCCTAAACTTTATCGAGTTGACTTTAAGGGAGTGGAGGTGATCGAAACAAGTATCACTACGAAAGATTGCGAGTAAACTGACGTGTAAGGTCCTACTGAAGTCCGAGATGATGTTTCAGTGTCAGTAATTCTGTCATACCATGACCGTGTTTCTGTCTTTATATCTAGTTACTTTGCTTTATCTTTCGGGTCTCTATTTAGGTGCGTGGATACCCGTGGAATAGAAACTGTTTCCTCAGTTCTCATATGTTACCTCTTTTCTGGTAGAAAAATTGTTCACCACGACCCTTTTGACCAGTTGGTGAACATTTTCTTACTTTGATCTTGTGAAGGATTGTGGTATGTGTTTTTATTTGAGTTTTACCCAATTTCTAGATTTACATTCCGGTCTTTGATAATTTGAGGATCTCCTTTTGTATCCGTTTTGTGTGAGACTGTATTTGGTGTCGTCCTAGCAGATACTGAGTGAAGGACCTTAAAACCTTTATTTTCGTTTTTATTTGTTCACCTTGGATTAATTTGAATTTTCGAAGACGTGTCGTTTCCTTTGATATTCGTTCCACTTTTTTGTCGGAAGTCTTACCCCTCTTATTATCGTTTACTTCGTTGTGTGTTTCTTAATTAGAGTTTTTATATGTTCGTTGAGGACGTCGAGTTAAGCTCTTTGTATTTGCTGGGTTAGTTTTTCAACCGGTTTCTTGATTTGTCCGTAAAGAGGTTTCTTCTGTATGTCTACCGATTGTTTGTGTACTTTTCTACGAGTTGTAGTGAGTAATAGTCTCTTTACTTGTAGTTTTGGTGTTACTCCATGGTAAAGAACGGAAAGTCTTACGGACGATAGGTTTTCAGATGTTCGTCATTTACGACCTCTCCCACACCTCTTTAGACATTGAGTCATATATATATATATATATAAAACCAAATATTAGACTCCCTATTAGTTTACATAAGATTGGACATAAGATCCTCACCCTATAATCCAATACAAATAAGTGTTAAATGGAAGAGTTTAGGTACACGACAATCGTAAGGACACATAAAGACGAGTAATATGCATTAGAGTCTACGTGTGTAAAAATAGAAATATATACTTATTTACTCTGTATATATGTAAATAATATTAAATTTTACTATATACTTTATCATTATTAATAGGAGTAAACTGATAATATTTAATAAAAATAAGTTTAAGTTAAACAAGTAACTAATAAAATAAAAAACTACTACATGTATCTTCTGTTAGGTCCTAGAGATACTACATTTATTTAGATAACTTACAATTTTTCATTGACTTTATTCGTTTTCTCTTTAATCCTTTCAATTTCTCTCAAAACATTCGTCATATAAGTTTCCTGTACTTTCTGAATATCCAATGTCTTATAACGTGATATGAAAGTGATCTTTGTAGTGGTAAGTTTAGTATCTTAGTAGAGTACGACGAAAGAGGTTCATTCTAGTAGTTTACGTATATCAGTTTGTTACAGAGAATTAGTTTTGTATTATGTGTAAAATTTGTTTAAACACCTTTTACTCGGTTTACTTTCTCTCCGTTCTGGGAATAAAAAGTATCTCATCTGAAATATACATTCCTCTGTTTTTGTTGATCTTATACAAGTAAATAATTACACAAGTCTCGTGAGTGAAATTGACCACGTGTCTTCAGTTAGAGATTTATATACAACTTTAGTAAATAGGAACGTAAACGGAGACTCTTTTGAATATTTTTTTACAGCTACAAGTATCGGAGTAAGTTCCTTAGTGTATCGTTTTACTTGAATTCTTTTCCATAATGTATCAAAAAAGGTATCAGATACTTGTCGTATAAAATGTAGAAACAAGGAGTTCGACATCTAGTTCCCTAAATTGTACCCCCATTAATCACACATTTTATATCTACGATGAAATAGTCGTAGTTTCCTTACCGACCTGAGACCGACTTGTATGTATTTATAGTTTCAAGGTATCTTGTGACGGTGGTGCCAGTTCACCCTAGGTGTACATCTCTTTCGGGACATGGACGGAAATAGTCTCAAGTAGGACTCTTATCGACATTCTTATTCGTCCATTCTGTGTTCTTGATAATCGTCCCTACTTTAATTTAATTTTGGACGTTTCTAGTCTTATTAGTCAAGTTAAAGTGCACATAAACTTGTTTCGTTTCTATAGTTTGTCTCTGTCAGTGTCATCTTTACAGACTACTGTAACATCGGTGTCTTCCTATTTAATTTATAAAAATATCACTGATCTTCTCTGTGTTTACACGATATCTATATCCTCTAACGGTGGTCGTAGGTCGTACGGAAAAAACTGTACTACTGACACATCTCTTCTCCCAATGTCTACCGGTGTATCGCCAGTATCCTGTAACGACGGTCTTACTTTTCGAGTGATTATTACTTGTATTACATCTTTCGAGGGACTTACCGTGTTTTTAACATATTCTAAAATAAAACTAGGTGTTCTTTTAAATGGTTGTAAAACCCAGGGTGTCAACAACTTATTGGGTCTAGTCATTCTCGGTCCACGGACTCTTTCTTCATGTACCCACAGACGTCGGAGCTCAGGTGGAATCACTCCTACTGGTACGGGTTCAACGGGTGGTGACTCCAGTACATCTACTACTCCTTCTCGGGTTTGTTACCTCGGACGTCAAGTCCCGCCAGACACTAAGGGTACTCCTACTTAAGTGAGTCGTGACAAACTAACTCGAAAAGGTAGTTCCAAATAGTCTTTTAGATAAGGTCTATTTCTATAGTCGTATCAGTCATCAACAGTATATCATAGTAGACCATCCCAAATCATGGGTTTCGATCATGTTTATACTGTTTAAAGATTAAGTACTATAAAATTTTATTAGGATTGACGGTGTGATTTATATATATTGTTACTATCTATCTACTATCTGTTAGTCACTACTATCTCTATCCCCACCGTTATTTTTATTTAGTTACCAAAAAGTTGACCACTTTTCGACAGGAGGTTTATTGGAACTATTAGAAAACTCTCTAAACCTATGTCCTTAACGTCTATCACCTCCCTCCGATGACGACCGTACATTACCAATCTCAGATCACTACGACGACCTTGCTTGGTGAGGGGGTAGTCGTATTTTTGGTTTTTAAATGGTTTGGGTTTTACAGTTATCCCGGTTCTAAGTGTTTCTGAAAATATCTGTCTATATTTATCTATGTTTCTATATCCTCCATTTTTACTTTTTTTTTTGTCAATTATGAAACATATAATTAAAATGTCTACTAATAATTTGAAAATCATACAGTAAATATATTACTATTGTATTAACCCCGTAAGGTCCGAGTCGACATTTTTTAGAAAGACGATCACGTTCTCTGTATCAAGCTAGGAACCCAACACTTCTGGGGGATCTCTTCTTTTACTGCTAGGGAAGATCATAAAAACGGACCATTTAGGACTCCTGTCTTCGGAACAACCTGATGTCAGGTACCCCAACGTTTTCTAATTCCGTACTGTCATTGATTTTTAGTTATTATTGTATTAATGTAATAGTGTATTGTCAGGGACTACCGAGTCTACCATTTCTTAGACGGACGTTACACCTTCTAGATCCAAGTTAGGGACCCAGTCCTTCTAAGGTACCTCTTACTTTACCAATGAGTGAGGTTACAAGAACGGACCTCTTAAGGTACCTGTCTTCGATGTCAGATACCCCGGTGTCTCAGTCTGTGTTGACTTGTTAATTGTGATTGATTGATTATACAATCAATGTATTTTTTTGACTTGGGTTTAAAATTATGAGATACCTTTATAATTTCGTCAAATATCATTTTCAGTACGCTCTGGGAAACGTTTACGTCTACCACGTCCTCCTTCGTTAATTGTGATAACTATGTCCTGTATTCGAAAGTCTTCCTTTGAGATTGTCTGACATCATCTTTGATGAACATATATAGGATCCTTTATGAGGTCCTTTAACTGTACCTATCTATCTCAGTCGGTATGTATGTTAACACCATATATATATTTCCTTATGAAACCTTTTTTTACTATATTGATTAGAATGAGATAAAAAGGTATGACCTTTTTAGTTGAGAAGGAAAAAAACGTCTCAAAGTCCCTTCTGTCTACTCTTAATTTACAAAGTCCCACAGTCATCATAAACCTTTATACGGAGTTTATAGTACATAAATCACACAGGAATCACACAAATAAACTCCCAACTAATAGACTAATAATAAAAATTCTGATACGTAAAACTCTTTTTATATACATAAACAAAGTCTAAGAGGACTTTTGACTTGTACAATATATAGTATTATAGTGACATTTGGACTTATGAACTCTCTAAGGATTGGTGGTTTTTACAAAAAAGTACAGTTACATTTCATCTTTACGGGTAGAAACGAATAATTTTATAGTCTTTTTTTAGTTTAAATGTCTAAAAATTTTTAAACATAATTAAGGGACCATCGAATCGACCATTTATTAGACGGACGTTACATCCTCAGGGACCAAACTTAGGACCCAGTCCTTCTAGACGACCTCTTTCTCATCCGATTGGTGAGGACACAAGTACCCGAAGGGAACACCGAGTCGACCATTTCTTAGGTGGACGTTTCGTCCTCTGAACCCAAGTCAGGGACCCAACCCTTCTAGGGGACCTCTTCCCTTTCCGAAGGGTGAGGTCATAAGACCAGACCTCTTAAGGTACCTGACATATGAGGTACCGCAGGGTTTCTCAGTCTGTACTGACTCGCTGAAAGTGATAATTATAAAGACTCTTCTCTTATTCTTCTCGTCTCTGTTACTGACTTATGTTAAAGCTATCTTTGATTGGTGAACGTCGAAGTACTAAGACGACACTAAAAGTAAAAATAAGAATTGGGAAATCAATCCGAAGAACACAATATGAAAAGGAAAGAATAAACGTATTAATCCGTAAATATTTTTTATATTTATAATGTATTTGTCATACCGTGACTACAAAGTTTCTACGAGTAATCACAAACACTTTTATAAACATATTAATCAGACTTCTTTTTCATAGCTGTAGGATAAGACGAATATATAATTGTTATCGTTCCGCATGTGTCTTAATTTAGTCTTTAGGAGAATAAAACGACACCAAATAGGATCTTATTTTTATGATGGAACAATCATAGAAGTCTTGATAGACCTATAACTATTTTATCCTGTGATGTACTCGATATGACGAATGGAAAGTACTTTGCAGATAGAATCGAAGGAGTACACGGAGTACTGTACGTGTCATTCTTGTTAAATACCTAAGAAAAGGCAGGAGACCCTGAGAGGGACTCCTCTACTGTCCGTTAAAGAACGAACGGGGACTTCGTAAACTTTCGAGTTGTCTTTGTTCCCTTCCCCATAAAAGTAATCACCATGTCCTGTTAAATATGTGTGGTTACTCAATCTTATAAATGTCCATAAAAACACAAGGTAAAATGGAAAATGAGAACTTATTAAAAGAAGAAGTGTACTACGATTTCAAATAAAAGACATAGACACACCGATCCGATACGATGGGTCTACAAATGTCAGTTCCACAGAGACGTCTCTATGAAAAAATCTACACTATTTGAAAGTTTCGTCATCTAAAACTCGTGTCGAATAAAGGAAGGTCTTATACCACTCTGAGAAAGTTAATTCTCACTCCTTAGGGTTTCTTTTTCCTTAATAAAAAGGTCTAAAGGTGTTTTTTTCAGACGGAGCCAAAGGACGTAAACATGAGTCGTAGTAGATCACGACAGACGGTCGGACCGGGTGTTTGAAGACGGAATGGTCGGGGGTAATATTGTAACACGTGAAAGAATTTACTTAGATAAATAGAGAGACAGATAGTATATAGACATAATATAAGGAACCTTATGGGATTATGTCGGTATATTCTTAGACCTAATTATATAGAGTAGGTATTCTGTTCGGACAGTCATAAGGAGGTCGAGAGGTTATCAGAGAGATCACCTACTGTTTTACGACAGGATTTAATGACAAGATCCCGTATTAAATTTTACAAATTTACTTTATATTTATTATCACATATATATATATATACTTATTAAAACATATATATAAGAAAGGAAAAAAATTGAAATACTTCGTCAGTACAGGTTGAAAAACGCTGGGATACCTGGAATCGTTCGAGAGGCGACAGGTACCCCAAGAGGTCCGTTCCTGTGACCTAACCTAAACTGAAATTGTGTAAAGTTATAAAGAACGAAACGGTAGTACAGGTTTAGGAGAGGTCCAGAAGAACAGATGGACTGTACAAAGGTACACAGACTATGTCAGGTGTACGAGATGTCGTCACATTGAACAAGTCAAGTCACGTCAAGGCAGCGAGTCAGCACAGGCTGAGAAACGCTGGGGTACTTAGCGTCGTGCGGTCCGGAGGGACAGGTAGTGGTAGGGGGCCTCAAGTGAGTCTGAGCGTAGGTAGCTCAGGCACTACGGTAGGTCGGTAGAGTAGGACCCGGCAGGGGAAGAGGAGGACGGGGGTTAGGGAGAGTCGTAGTCTTAGAAAAGGTTACTCAGTTGAGAAGCGTACTCCGCCGGTTTCATGACCTCAAAGTCGAAATCGTAGTAAGGAAGGTCTCTTTAGGGTCCCAATTAGACGAAGTCTTATCTGACCAACCTAGAGTAACGTCAAGTTCCCTGGGAGTTCTCAGAAGAGGTTGTGGTGTCAAGTTTTCGTAGGTAAGAAGCCGCGAGTCGGAAGTAGTGTCAGGTTGAGAGTGTAGGTATGTACTGGTGTCCTTTTAGGTATCGGAACTGATCCGCCTGGAATCAGCCGTTTCATTACAGAGACAAAAACTTATCCGATAGATCCAATAACTCGACATTTACAGGTAACAACTTATATTAAGTCATCGATAAACACCAAATAGATACGACATTGAAAAGTCACAAGTGATTTGATGTTTAAGTACCTAGAAAAAAGAAATAACTGAGAAAAAATACCGGCTAATTAGATGCTGTTTCATCTTTTATTGTGACGTTACTTCTTTTCTACCAAAGAAGTTATTTACCACCACCCTTTTTACCTGTTGATACACATTTTCTTACTTTAATTTTGTAAGAGATAGTGATATGTGTCATCTAATTTCCGGCTTTACATTCTGGTCTATGATATTTTGGTAATCTTCTTTTATATCCGTCTCGTGAGAAACTATATTTGGTGTCGTAGGTAGAGGGTCTCAATACCTTTATATCTGATGAGAAAGAATAGGGTGTAACAGGGTCCGTCGGAATTTGAACTAATTTTTTTTTAACACAACTTCATTAATATCCTAGTGTTCTTCCAAAGTTTTTCTCTTGTTCCTCTGAAGACAGGTAAAATCACGAGGATCTCCATTCTTGAACGTATTTTGTCATGTTATAGTATTGGTACTTTAATAGAAACCATGTTAGGTGACTTAAACAAGTGTGAAGTGACCTGAACGTACGTGCTTAAACACATAGAAGTAAATATATTAGTGTATGGGAGGAGTTTTAATAGTAGTGTGTCTGAGTGAAGTAGTAGTGCCTATAGCGAGTATAACAAAGAAGTATCAGTGTGGGTAAGAGAGGAGAATAAGAATAGAAATTGGATTTATGATTCGTCGAAAGTAGTGATATTAAAAAATTTATATTTAAATAAATAAAATTAACCTCCAATTAATGAACTGTTATAACATAACCAAAACGGTATGTAGTTGTACTTAGGTAGTGATATTAAAATGGGTAACTTATTAAAATATTTCTTTTATGGTGTACATTAGAAAGGATTATCAAACACAAGTAAGTCGTATTAAAATAACTTCACGTAAGTATGAAAAACATATAGTTACGGACAAGGAAAAAGTCCCGACTCATAATAATGTACTACCGTGTGGAAGAAGTGAGTAACTTTCCGTACACCCAACAAAAGTCATAATTTGATACACTTCACTCATTCAAATGGTTGAGTAAATTAAACAGAAACCAAAACAATGAGTCGTGAGACATGAAAAGTCATATGACTAGAACAAATACATAAAAAAATAAACAAACAAAGTGGTTTTGTAAAGTAAAACGAACCCCGTAAATTTACGGAAAAATCAAAGATGAGTTAATAAAATAACATAATTATAACCCCTCTAAATTTACCATACACATATTTAATGAAAAAATTACACTTTATATAAGAAAAGAGTAATACGTAAGAACAAAGGTATAAAAAGATCTAAGTTAAACTATGTTAAAACAAATCTTAAAACCTTATATACAATTCTGACTATTTGACAATAAAAAAAGAATTTTATTGAAGAGGACGTGAAAATATTGTCTTTTCGAAAGGTTCATCTCAATCCTTTACATGGAATAGAAATCAAAAGACTTTCTTAATCTTCGGTAAACAAATGAAGAAATCGGGATTTGTAATACATCTCAAAACGTTAGTTCCGTGGACTTAGTCTAAAACCTCACCTCAATAAAATTGTGTTTAAATACAAACTCTAGTAAAATTAAGAACTAAAAAATTATCACACAGAATCACAGGTTTATGTAGTTATATATATATATAAATTTAATATAGGAAAGTATACCAAGACCGGAATTCGTGTTTAACGATAAAGTTTCTTTATAACCACAACCATTTCAAAGGAACATGAAAGGAAAGACAGATTGAAATAAATAAATTTTTTTATAATAATAATATAATACGTAATTTAATATAACTGTAGTTTTTACAGGTAAGTTTAATAAGTAAACACATATTTGACGATAAAAAGTTACAAACGTAAGGTACTTTTTAATCGGTTGAAGGAATTTATTGACTATACAAATGACTTATATTGTTTCATCGTATTTTATTTACTTTATATACTATATAATATATGTGAATCAGTGTCAATTAAAAATTTTAAGTCTATAATCTCTGATATAGAAAGAAGTAATACTTTCAATATCACAATCAACGAGTCTGGACAGACTAAGAAACGCTGGGATACTTGACATTGGGCAGTCCGAGGAGATAGGTACCCTAAGAGGTCCGTTCTTATGACCTCACCTAACGACAAGGGAAGAGGTCTCCTAGAAGGACTGGGTCCCTAAATTGGGTCCAGAGGACATGATGTTCGTCTAAGAAATGGTAGACTCGATGTCCTTTCTAGTACTTTCAATATTGATAAGTAAATTTTACAAACCCTTCTTATATATTTGTTTTTATATTTTAATTCGTAAAATTATTAGAGTTATCGGTGATGGTAGGTTACAATAAAATGACACAAAGACAGTTGTATTAAAGGATCTTTGTTTATAAAATAAAATGAATACACACATAACAAGTATGAAAAAAGGATTAATTTTTGGTTGACATTTTGGACAACATTTTGGACAAAATTTTGGACACTCATTATAAATAAAATACAAACACACAAACAATCAACGAATCAGGACAGACTGAGAAACGTTGAGGTATCTGATATCCGGTGTTCCGGGGCGGTAGGTGTCCTAAGAGGTCCGTTCTCGTGACCTCACCCAACGGTAAAGGAAGAGGTTTTCCTTGATAACTTTCTTTCTTTCACTTCAGTAAGTCAGGACAGACTGAGAAACACTGAGGTACTTGAGATCGGATGGTCCGAGGAAGTAGATGCCTTAAAAGGTCCGTTCTCATGACCTCACCCAACGGTGAAGGAAGAGACATAAGAATATACTGTAATATGTACAAAGGAACTACGACCTATGCTAACTTCCTTTTTCCTTTTCTCCTACTCTCTCATCATCTACTCTACTAATCCATCGTAGAGACTGAGTTACCTGTATTTAAGCTCGTTTTAGACCCTCTATCGTCTCCTGTATCCTCGGACCATACGACGTCACATACCCCAACGTTTCTCAACCTGTACTGAATCGTCGACTTGTCGTTTTTGTTGTATGTGTATTAATAAAATAAAGTTACTTATAATAAATAACTTTAAAAAATACCAGTTTTTAAAATTATATTTAAATAAATAAAATTAACCTCCAATTAATGAAATGTTATAACATAACCGAAACGGTTTTTAGTTGTACTCAGACGGTGTCCATATGTGCACAAGGGGTTCTTACAGTAAATAACTGTAAATTAACTGATGTATCTTTTAAGATGAAGAAACAACCACCTGTTTCTTCACTCGGATGTGGGAGGAACTACATGTCTTTTACAGAACTTACAATTTTTATGATTTTCATTCGTTTTTAACCCCAAGAAATCACTCCCAAACCTCCTTCAATCAGGTCCATAGTATACTATATATAGTTAACGATGTAAAGTGTAATGTGTAAGCGATATTTATGTCGTATCTGTTTTAGTACTCTTACGGAGGAAAAATGAAGACTTTTCTCTTGGACTCGAACGAAAATTGTGTGAAACACCTTCTTGTACTTCTGATTTCACCTCACTTACGTGATTGTGTTTTGTGTGTGTCCATGTGTTTGTGTTTAACTATGAGATTTCAAATAAGGTTTCTGACTGATAGGATTTTCCGTAAAGTAAGAGGAAAACATGGATGACAAAAAGTAGTAAGGACGTATCGAATGAGCGGAACTGACGAGAATACCACATACACAGAATTGAGTAAGGTGGCATGAGATTTTAACTAAAGTATAAAACGTATATAAAAATAGAGAACAGTTTCTACCGTTTATAAAAAGGACAAAAAAGAGTGTGATTATTTAAATATAGTGTATCTTCACACTTACCGTGTATCTTCAATAAGAGATTTACAGATTTGACAACACAAGTAAAAGGGGAGACTTTTGTGTGTTTTTTGACTCTATACTTCAGGAATTGGATTAAACATCGTTAGTGTAACTGTGACTAGTAATCCTTTTCTACGATGTATCAAAAGAGGTGTAGAAGACATCACGTCTCAAATGTAGAAACAAAGAATCCGATATTTAGTTTCCTAAGTTGTACCCTTATTGGTCTCACATTTTATATCTACGGTGAAATAGTCACAGTTTCCTTACTGACCTGAACCCAAAGTGTATGTATTTACAGTTTCAGGGTATCTTGTGCCACTGGTGACAGTCCACCCTAGGTGTCCATCTTTTTCGGAAGGCGGATGGAAGTCGCCTAAAGTAGGACTCTTATCGACGCTCCTACTCGTCCATTCTGTGTTCTTGATAGCGGTCCCACTTTCAGTTTAATTTTCGACTCTTCTAGTAATAGTATTCAAGTTAAAGTACACACAAACTCGTTTCGTTTCTATTGTTCCCCTTTAACAGTGTCATCTTTACTAACTACTGTAATATCGGTGTCTTCTTACTTAATTTTTCGAAATACCATTAGTTGTCTCTTTGCTTACACGATATCTGTATCCCCTAGCGGTGGTCGTGAAATGTGTGGGAAACACTGTACTACTGATACATGTCGTCTCCCAATGTCTACCGGTGTATTGCCAGTATTCTGTAACAGCGGTCTTATTTTTCAAGTAATTATTACTTGTACTACTTCTTTCGGTAGACACATCGTGTGTTTATTATTCTCTAAAATAAGACTAGGTGTTGTTTTAAATGGTTGTAAAACCCCGGGTGTCGACAACTTATTGGGTCTAGTCATTCTCGGTCCACGGACTCTTTCTTCATGTACCCACAGACATCGGACCTCAGGTGGAATCACTCCTACTGGTACGGGTTCAACGGGTGGTGACTCCAGTGCATCTACTACTCCTTCTCGGGTTTGTTACCTCGGACGTCGAGTCCCGCCAGACACTAAGGGTACTCCTACTTAAGTGAGTCGTGGCAAGACAACACAAGAAGGTAAAATAGTCTTTTGTATGCGACCTATTTCTGGAGTTTCATCATTTATCACAATACAAAATTTAGGACCACTAAAAAAAATCGTAAGTTTCAATTATATTTATATTATGTAACTTAAAATTTCAAATCTAAGATAATTTTACTGACGGAGGACCTTCCTTTCGTATGTAAATATCTTTATCTTTGCCAATGTCTCTCTCGTTATGTCAACCTCTCTCCCGATCCAAAAAGTAAAAGGTTACCCTTTTTAATCAAGGGGTTTCTCGTAAGTTATTATAGAACTCCGTAAAACTAACAGTGGTTACCTCCTTCGTTCGGCGACCGAAGTTTACCAATATCAGGTCGCTATGAAGATTCATACTATGACATAATACCATAGGGAGTTGGTCTTTCTTAATACGAAGGGAACACCGAGTCTACCATTTCTTAGAAGGTCGTTACGTCGTCTGGATCCAAACTAGGGACTCAACCCTTCTAGAGGACCTCTTGCCTTACCGATGGGTGAGGTCATAAGAACGGACCTCTTAAGGTATTTACCTCCTCGGACCACCAATCTCAGGGACCCCAGTGTTTCTCGGGTGTCTGTTTATGAAAGTGAAAATGTCCGAAAGGACCATCGAGTCTACTATTTGTTAGACGGACGTTACATCCTCTGGAACCTAGTTAAGGACCTAACCTTTCTAGGAACCTCTTCCATATCCACTTAGTGAGGTGAAAAGAACCCGAAGGGACCACCGAGTTTACCATTTCTTAGACGAACGTTAAGTCCTCTGGACCCAAACTAGGGACCCAACCCTTCTAAGGAACCTCTTCCCTTGTCGATGGGTAAGGTCATAAAACGGGACTTTTTAAGGTACTTGTCTCCTTGGACCGTTCGATATCAGGTACCCAACGTTTCTCAACCTGTGTTGACTCGTTGAAAGGAAAATGAGTTTGCGGTTTACCGATAAAAACCGTTTGTGACTGTGTACACATCTATATATCTAACTATATTTTCATCTATTTTCTTCGTCTTTCCTTTTCATAATTGTATTGGAAATAATGAACTGTTGAAAAATCAATATATAATATACGATAGTTAAGACATTGATATTTAGAAATTAAACATTCGACAGATTCTACGTTCGTACAAAAGTACACATGTTAATACATTCAATCAAGTCCACAGACCGTAGGTAATATTACGTGGACGTAGGTACATCGACACCAAAAACCATGAATGACATGTCATGAAACATGACGTTATGTCGTATAAATAAAGATAGGGTCCTATCTTCGTTCATATGTTTGCCACCACTGCCCACGATATTTGGATAGTGTCGAGTTATGATATATCAGTCAACGCAATCAACCCCTGGATCCCATTGAAACTACTACTTTTTTCCTATACAATCGAGGAGTCAGAACAGACTGAGAAACACTGGGGTACCTGACACCGGGTGTCAGAGGAGACAAGTGCCCTAAGAAGTCCGTTATTATGACCTTACTTAACGGTAAGGAAAGAGGTCCCTTAGAAGGTCTGGGTCCCTATCTTGGGGTCAGAGGACGTAATGTCTGTCCAAGAAATGGTAGACTCTGTGTTCCTTAGGATGACCGTTTAGTTTGAACGTTCGTGCGAGAGTCTTCCTTTGGGTAATAATACACCTCCTGAATGACATTAATATTAATATGAATGTATTAATGTTAGTATATCATATTGTGTCAGTACAAGATTGACGTATTTAAATATTTTAAGATAAACGTTAACACACATCTATGTAAATCGTCGGGGACATAAGTTTGTATAAATATACTTTCTGGAATACAGATAACTATCATGTTCTACTTTACTAATTATGAGAACTGATTATAACCTGTCTCCACATTTTCTTTCCTTTACGATAGTCTTCAATGATCTGTAAACAGAAGTATATTCCTTTAAAATTCTTTATATGTATCCAACTATAGACAATAAGGATATAAAAACATATTTGTTTCCTTATTAAACCGTTCACATTTAAAATACTTATAGAAATATATGTAGTCGTTTTAGTTGGGACAAAGAACGTCCCAACGACACTTTTATTAGTTTTTATTTTATAAAGTTCTATAAGTACCATGGAATTTATGGGAGTTTTAGTTAATGTATCCTTTAAAAACAACAAACAAAAGTTGAATCATCTCTCTCGTCCAATGGATTTTATCTAATACGAATGTGTCCGTAAATATTTAAGTAAAAAGACACTAAATTAAAAAAACAGTCTTAATAGTACTACTACTTATCCAACTATGGACACAAGTCCATTGTCCAGGGTTGAGGTAACCCTGACAGTAAAGAAAACTTATTAAATACCTGATGGAATGGAGTATATACATTGCGTATAAATGGATTTTAAAACGTGTAAAGAAGGGGACTCTAATAAAAGTCATATTGACTGTATAAGGTGCAACAAAAATTGTACATTATATATAAAACAGTTCCTCCTTGGTTTCTGTAACATTCCTTAAACTCGTTTAGCTGTCTTTCACTACAGTGACCTTAAACAAAATATATTACTTTAAAATATTTGTAATGAAAACCTATTTCTGTAACAGATGGAATATATTTTTAATTCAAAATTTAGTGATATAATGTGTTAACCTATGACCGTTTTATTTTATGTACATACACAATCAACGAGTCGGTACAGTCTGAGACACGAGGGTACCTGACATCGGGTGGTCCGAGAAGACAGGTACCCTTAGAGTTCCGTTCTTCTGACCTCACCAAATGGTACGGGAAGAGGTCCCTTAGAAGGTCTGGGTCCCTAGTTTGGGTCCGGAGGGTGTAACGACCATCTAAGAAATGGTAGATTCGTTGGTCCCAGATGGGAGTATATATATGAGAAACGACTGGGTACTTGACATCGGGTGGTCCGAGGAAACAGTACATTAAAGGATTAATGTTTGTTTTATCATCACAGTCCTCAAAGACTTGAAATTATTAACTTTTTTATAAAATAATTTTTTATTTTTATAAAATATTACAATTTAATATTTATACAAACATCCTTTATTTGTGTGGTGTTCATTTAGAACACATGTTCCGACACTCGAAGACTATAGTACAGGAACGTATGTAATTAAAGAATACAGTCTTTATGACTCGATGTTAATTAAAAAAAATTAATTACTTTCTTCCGTATCTTCAGAACAAATCCACGTTAAAACTTTCCGATTTCTTATTTACTAATGTGACCGTTCACGACTAAAAGGACATTCTATTAATTCCTGACTTTTCGAATAATTGTTGTAGTCTTAACATACCTTTCGTAGTTTAATGAAAAAGGATAAACGATAGACACAACTAATAGACTACTAAGTAAAAATTTTAGATCAGAAACTCTTTTAATATACATACACAAAAGACAGACTAAGGTGACCTTTGTACGACATGTAATATAGTAGTGGTATTGTAATCCGTAAGTTTCAGGGGATCCGAGGTTTTTAATGAAAAGTGTAGAGTTACTTTCCCCCTTTAGGGGTAAAAAGAGTAGTTTTCTAGTCCTTTTTTTTAATGTGTAATCAAATTTACAAGTAATTTATATGTTAAAAACTCTCCTCTGATTCTTTTCGAGTCTTAGTTATTGATTTCTAAACCTTTCTGTTGTTGGACCTTTAACTGATGAACGGTGAAGTATTAATCCGGTATTAAATAAATGTGTATATATATTAAAGAATGAGAAAGTCAAATCAGCGAGTCAGTACAGGCTCAGAAACACTGGGACACTTGACGTCGTGTGGTCCGGAGGGACAGGTAGTAGTTGAGGGTCTCAAATGAGTTTGGGTACAGGTAGCTCAGCCACTACGGTAGCTCGGTAGAGTAGGAGACAGTAGGGGAAGAGGAGGACGGAGGTTAGGGAGGGTCGTAGTCCCAGAAAAGGTTACTCAATTGAGAACTGTACTCCACCGGTTTCATAACCTCAAAGTCGAAGTTATAGTCAGGAAGGTTACTTATGGGTCCTGACTAGAGGAAGTCTTACCTGACCAACCTAGAGGAACGTCAGGTTCCTTGAGTGTCCTCAGAAGAGGTTGTGGTGTCAAGTTTTCGTAGTTAAGAATTCGTGAGACGAAAGAAGTGTCAGGTTGAGAGTGTAGGTATGTACTGATGACCTTTTTGGTATCGGAACTGATCTGTCTGGAAACAACCGTTTCGTTACAGAGACGAAAACTTATACGACAGATCCAACCAGTATCGAAAGGAAGGTTCCTCATTCTCAGAAAACTAAAGTACCGACGTTAGTGGTAGACGTCACTTATACGTAGAATCAGAAATTCGACAGAATAGAGAGTCGAAACAGGAAAGAATAAATTTAACAGTACGACTTTTCTGAGAATTCTCAGGGAACCTAACGTACCTTTAGTTTGGCTAGTTAAGATTTCCTTAGTTAGGATTTCCTTAGGTTGGGACTCATAAGTTACCTTCCTGACTACGACTTAGACTTTGAAGTTGTGGGACCTGTATACTACACTTCTCGACTGAGTGACCTTTTCTACGACTATGACCCTTTCTAACTTCCCTTTTTTTCTTCTCCCACCGTCTCATACTCTATCAACTTATCGTAGTGGTAGAGTTACCTGTACTTAAACTCGTTTGAGGTCCTCTATCAATTCCTGTCCCTCCGGACTGTCCGACGTCAGGTACCCTATCGTTTCTCAACCTATGTTGAAACGTTGACTTGTTTTTAAAGTATATAACTTCAGAACTATATTTTGTATTTATAATGTACTTGTAACATCGTGACTACAAAGTTTCCACCAGTAGTCGTCACCACTTTTATAAACATATAATTAGATTTCTTTTTCCCCTCGTCAGGATAAGACTAACACGTAATAGTTATTGTCCTACGTGTCTCTTCAGTTAGTCTTTAGAGTTATAAAAATATACGAACCAATATCTTATTCACGAGATAACGTTTAATGGTTTGATGAACATATAACCATTTTATACTGTGGTGTACTTTATATGATGGACGAATGGACAGTGTTTTCCACACAGAACTGAAAAGGTACACAAAGTCTTATACGTATCACTCTCGTTAAATACCTTTTAAAAGTGAGAGACACAGAGAGGGACTCCTCTATTATTCGTTGAAACACTAACAGGGACTCCGTGACCTTTGGAATTACCTTTGATCCCTCATCCACACAAATAATGATCAGGTCTTACTAAACATAAGGGGGTTTCACTCATTGCCTCTTCCTTTACCGTTGGGCGAGGTTATGAGAACGGACCTTTGAGGGTACCTCCTCGGACCACCCGACGTCAGGTACCCCAGCGATTGTCAGCCTGTGTTGACTCTCTGAAGTGAAAGTGAAAAGTGACAGTACGTAACCTCTTCCTTTACCGTTGGGTGAGGTCACAAGAACGGACCTCTTAGGGTCCCTGCCCCCTCGGACCGCCCGACGGCAGATACCCCAGCGTGTCTCAGCCCGTGCTGACTTCGCTGAATCGTCGTCGTCCGCGTCGTTTCACTCATTCTAGATGAACCCACAAAAAGAAAGATGAAAATGAGAATCAATCGAAGGATAACTAAGACAAAGAGACCACATGAGATGTAGGGTGGTTTATCCCTAGATCTTATCACATAAAATGGACATGTTGTTCGGACAGCCATGAGGATAGGAGGCGTTACCAGAGGAGTTCACCCGCTACGTTTCCCCTAGACAACTTAGTGACAGAATAACACAATGTATTTTGTACATTCACTTGATTTTTATTAGCATGTAACACGTTTACGTTTTACAAAAGAAAGTGTAAAGAAAGAAGAAAAAATTATATCCTCTAATGAGAAAATTAAAGACACGACACGAGTCAGTGACGTCGACACAGACTGAGATAGACTTAAAAGTATTTCCACTAACGGGTTCGTATTCGAAAGTAAAGGAGTCGACTCACGAGTGCTCGCTAACCATAATTTATATAGGAAAATTAAGACTACGTCAAGTTAAATATTTGAGATGATACTATCGATGATTAAAACTTTAGTACTAGATATTTGAGGAGTGATCAAGACATTGTCTTGTTTGAACGGAGGTACAGTCCATAAGGAAGTCGAGACTTAATATGTGAGACAACTGACACGAATCAGTACAACCTGGACGGCGAAAAGCATTTACTTAAACGTATATCAGACTTCATATGTATTATCGAGGAAAAATTTTGAGACTACAAATTTCCATGTTTCTCACATTGTTAACAGAACGACCTCCAATCGTACTTGTAACACTGGTCTAGACACACCTGAAGACGTTCTTGTGTCCTAAGGACATGGCTTTTCAAACGTTGTTGGTCGGTGTTGGGAAGGGGAAAATAATAATTTCTTCGGACTTCAGATGGAGACAATTCTACTAAGAAACCTTGTAATCAGATGGTAGAAGAGGCAAACGACCGAAAGGATTATTTGAGTGATAAGGAACATGGTTGTTGAGGAGAGAGCTACATAACGGGATAAGACGTCATCTTCGAATCAGACCCATTGTTAAGACCCAGGGTCTGTCGAAAACAGGATATAACAAGAGATTTCTAAAAGACAGAATGTGAAACGTAAAAATATGAAAATTAATTAAACTAAATGTTTTTCAAATCTATTTGTAACAAACATCAAACAAAGGGAAGTCAAGTCAAGTCAACGAGTCAGTATAGACTGAGAAACACTGGGGTCCCTGACGTCGTGCGGTCCGGAGGGACAGGTAGTGTTTGAGGCCCTCGGGTGGGTTTGGGTACAGGTAGTTCAGCCACTACGGTAGGTTGGTAGAGCAGGAGACAACAGGGGAAGAGGAGGATGGGGGTTAGGGAGGGTCGTAGTCCCAGAAAAGGTTATTCAGTTGAGAAGCGTAGTCCACTACAGGGAAAACTTACAGATTAAGTAGATGGGGTAAAATTTTATATGACAGAAAGAAAATAACTTAATGGAAACGTGTAAGTATTTCTTAATTAGTCTAAAGTTCCAGATGAACACTTAAAAATAAAACAAGACAACTAAATATCTTGTAGAGAGGTGGTCATGGTTGTCAAAAATAATGACATCGATGTATCATTCTATCATTCAGTCGTGTTACTCCTCACCGGTAAGAAATAATAAGATGTAAAATTGTACACATCCCGAAGGGACCGTTGAGTCTACCATTTCTTAAACGGACGTCACGTCCTCTGGTCCCAAGTTTGGGATCCAGTCCTTCTAGGGGACCTCTTTCCTTACCGTTGGGTGAAGGTATAAGAGTGGACCTTTTAAGGTACCTGCCTCATCGGACTACCCGATGTCAGGTACTCCAACGTTCCAGAGTAGTCTAAATCAATAAAATCCAGGAACCGGGTAGTATATATAACATCTCATTTGGGTAGACACAGACATCTTATAGACGACTTTGAAGTACCTGAAACGTAATTTAGATATCTAGTGAAATCTCTCTTGATCCTAGAAATGGTGTAAATCAGAAAGTTGACACTTGACTCATACGAATTGTAGAGTAAGGTTTGTAGAGACTAAAACAATTAGTCATAATAAATGAAAAGTCATGTGTCTATAAGAATTAAAAAAAGAAGTAGGGTGTTTTCATAAGTGATGTGAACCCACTAAAGGTACGAACGAATCAAAAATTGATTCATAAACTAAAATGAACTTCACTTAATTTACCATACATACATTTAAATAAAAAATTTTATAATTTGTACTATGAAAAGTCCCTAATCGATTAGTGACTACGTAATAATAAATATGTATAACAATCTAATTCAGACAAGTCAAAAACAAATCTTAAAAACTTATAGATAATTCTGAACATAAAAATTTATGGAAAAGGACAAAAAATATGAAAACCTTTCGTAACGAAATTTTCAACCTTTTACGTTACAAAAAAAAAAGAACAAACCGAGGTTTTAGTGACGTTTACCACTAACGTCGGTACTTTAATTTTCTGCGAATGAGGAACTTTCCTTTCAATACTGGTTTAATACCGGTTGTATAAATTTTCGTCTCTGTAATAAAACGGTTGTTTCCAGGTAGATCAGTTCCGATGTCAAAAAGGTCATCAGTACATACCTATACTCCCGACCTGACACTTCTTTCGACTCGTGGTTTCTTAACTATGCAAACTTGATACCACAACCTCTTCTGAGAACTCTCAGGGAACCTGACTTTCCTTTAGGTTGGTCAGGTAAGATTACCTCTAGTCAGGACCCACAAGTAACTATCCTGACTATAACTTCGACTTTGTGGTCATGAAACCGGTGGATTACCCTTCTCGACTGAGTGACCTTTTCTGGGACTACGACCCTCCCTAACTCTCGTCCTCCTCTTTCCCTGTTGTCTCCTACTCTACCGACCTACCGTAGTGACTAAACTACCTACACTCAGACTCTCTTGAGGCCCTCAAACACTACCTGTCCCTCCGGACCGTACGACTCTAAGTACCCCAGCGTTTCTCAACCTGTACTGATTCGCTGACTTGACTTGACTTGACTTTCTTCTCCTCTTTTTAGTCAATAAAGAAAAAGGAGTTATAGTTTACCAGTTATGTGTTCTTGGACTAAACCTCAAACTCCCTCAATAAAAATTATATGTAAAGATAGACTATATTAGGAATAAGACGTTAAACAACATTTCACAAAGAATCACATGAATGTACTTATGTATGTACGTATATATATATATACAAATTTAATGTGGAGTATAAAGACTGAATTTCGAGTCTAACAACAAAGTTTATGTTATCATCCCAACAATTTCAAAGGAAACATAAACACAAAAGGATTATAAGATCACGAGAAAATTTTAACAAAGACATAATAAATAATTTATATTAACTATAAGTTTTATGAGATAGTTGAATAAGTAAATACAACCATTTAGTAACTAAATGGTTGAGGATAAAAAAGTTCATAAGTATAAGATAATTTTTAACTTTTTGGAGGAATTTATTTCAAACAGACACACGATTCAAAGAAATCAGTACAGTCTGAAACACTCTGGTTACCTGATGTCGGACTGTCCGAGGAGACAGGTACTCTAAAAGGTCCGTTCTTATGATCTCACCCAACGGTACGGGAGGAGGTCCCCTAGAGGGACTAAGTTAGTAACTTGTACACAGAGAATGTATATGGACGAAACTGTTCACCCAAGAAATGGTGATTACGATGAACCCTTCGGGTTTATTTCATACCTAAGTATATTATGACTTTATCTCTCATTAAATATCTTAGATACTTTATATAACCTTTGTAGACACTTAGACTTAAAAAGGGGAAAACATGTAGTAAAATTCCCCTGATAATATACTTCGTGTGATTCTGACTATAATCTTTTCCATATAACGTAATACGAATGAGTTCTAAAAAAGTTAGGGTCTATAATCTGTTAAAAGAAACAGCATTTTCAACGTTAATAAATGATTTCTACAAAACCCTTCTTGTATATTCGTTTAAATAATTTAATTCTTATGACTATTAGAGTCGTCGGTAGTTATTGATTTTAATTGTAAAGTGTCATAGTGACAGGTTATATTACAAGATGTTTCTATCAAATACTAATATTCATGTATAAAGAATCGATATAATTAAAAGTATTAATTTTTTAGTTGATATTTTCGAATAATCATTATAAATAAAAATGTGGGACGAATAAATTGAATATACGACTCATGTAGTACTCTTTGCAACCTGACCTTCTTTGTGTTCGACCTTAGTTCTAACGACCCTCTTTATAGTTAGTGGAGTCTATACGTCTACTGTGGTGGGAATACCGTCTTTCACTTCTCCTTGATTTTTTAGGAGAACTACTTTCACTTTCTCTTCTCACCTTTTTCAACCGAATTTCGAGTTGTAAGTCTTTTGCTTCCAGTACCGTAGACCAGGGTAGCGAAGGACCGTTTATCTACCCCTTTGTCACCTTTGTCACAGTCTGAAATAAAAAACCCGAGGTTTTAGTCACGTCTACCACTAATGTCGGTACTTTAATTTTCTGCGAATGAGGAACTTTGTTTTCAATACTGGTTGGATCTGTCGTATAAGTTTTCGTCTCTGTAATGAAACGGTTGTTTCCAGGTAGATCAGTTCCGATACCAAAAAGGTCACCAGTCCATACTTACACTTTCAACCTGACACTTCTTTCGACTCGTGATTTCTTAACTACACAAACTTGACACCACAACCTCTTCTGAGAACTCTCAGGGAACCTGACGTTCCTCTAGGTTGGTCAGGTAAGATTTCCTCTAGTCAGGACCCTAAAGAAACCTTCCTGGTTACGATTTCGACTTTGAGGTTATGAAACCGGTGGAGTACGCTTCTCAACTGAGTAACCTTTTCTGACTACGACCCTCCCTAACCCCTGTCTTCCTCTTCCCCTACTGTCTCCTACTCTACCGACCTACCGTAGTGACTGAGCTACCTGTACTCAAACCCACTTAGACCCTCAACCACTACCTGTCCTTCCGGACCACACGACGCTAAGTACCCCAGCGTTTCTCAGTCTGTGCTGACTCACTGACTTGATTTGACTTGACCATTGTATTAAAATTAGGTTTACTTAAACAAATAAGTTTAAATAAACTGACGTACTTTTTACAATTATCAAAAATTTTATAAAAATAATATTTATAAATAAATAAAAACCGACAAGAACCATAAGTAACGACGTACGTTCGAAAGACATCAATGTTGTCCACCCTCGAAGACAAAAACAATTCGTGTCCGGGATCCATAAGACCGAAGTCACTAACACCGTGTTCCCGAATAATAGATCTCATACTCCCCAGAAGGTGTTGGTCCCTGGTTTGGACACAGGGACCGTTACCGTTCATTTAAGAATTCGTGACTTGCAGTCTCTTCATGACTAGTGTACGTTTTAAAATCAGAGACTGTCACCAACTTCCTTTTTTGGATCAGGGAGATACTGTATTTATTTTTGGTAATTACAAATTTTTTTATGTTTTTCATCTGTCTTTACACCTCGCTAAATTCTCGTAGAACTACCTTTTCTCTCTCTTGTCATTTTTTTACAACCGAATTTTGAGTTGTAAGTCTTTTGATTCTAGTGCCGTAGACCAGGGTATTGAAGTACCGTTTATCTACCCCTTTGTTACCTTTGTCATAAAACTCCCCGTGGTTTTAGTGACGTCTACCACCGACGTCGGTACTTTAATTTTCTACGAACGAAGAACCTTCTTTTCGATACTGGATAGATCTGTCATATAATTTTTCGTCTCCGTAATGAAAAGATTGTTTCCAGGTAGATCAGTTTCGATACAAAAAGGGTCATCAGTACATACCTATACTCTCCACGTGATATTTCTTTCGACTCATGTTTTCTTAACTACGAAAATTTGACGCCACAACTTCTTCTGAGAACTCTCAGGGAACCTGACGTTCCTCTAGGTTGGTCAGGTAGGATTTCCTTTAGTCAGGACTTATAAGTTACCTTCCTGACTACGACTTCGATTTTGAGGTCATGAAACTGGTGGACTACGCTTCTCGGATGAGTAACCTTTTCTGGGACTACGACCCCTTCTAACTTCCGTCCTCCTCTTCCCCTACTGTCTCCTACTCTACCAATCTACCGTAGTGACTGAGGTACCGGAACTCAAACTCATTTGAGGCCCTCAACCACTACCTGTCCCTTCGGACAACACGACGTCAAGTACCCCAGTGTTTCTCAAACTGTACTGACTCGTTGACTTGACTTGGACTTACCGTCAAACCTCATTTAGTCATGTCTGTAGTATTGAACGTATAGTTAACAATGTACAGTGCGATATGAAAGTGAACTTTATGTCGTATCTGGTTGAGTACCCTGGCTGTGTAATGTAAAGAATCTTCTCCTTGAGTTTAGTTACGTCACTCTATTACATAGGAATAACTTACACGTATAGGATATTACATGTGAGTTAGTTAGTTTAAACTCCTTTTTTTCGTTGTACTTTCTCTTCGTTGTTTATATTAAATAGTATGTCACCTGGAGAATAGGTTTACATCAAACGTATACTGGGAGTATACCAGTTAAACGTTTGACTGGGAATCTATTCTTGATAAATTTTATTAAAAACAGAGATTCTTTAAACACAATTAACTATATAAGTGTTCATATCTGTTTTTCTGACTTATTCTGTTTTTGACTACGACACGACTAGACTCAACGACTTTACAGTACTACAACTCACTTATCCAAGACATCCTGAGTATACACCATTGTTATTTTGACTCCTCCTTTTTTGTCCTGGGATTCAAGGGGTACACCTTCCTCCCGCAAACTCGTCTAAGTATACTGATAACTCAAATTCAGTAGGGTGAGGTTCCTCGAACTTTGGTGTTTATTCAAACGAAGGTACCACCGAGTCTCCAATTTCGCAGACGGAGGTTACGTCCTCTGGGTTCATGCTAGGACCCAGCTCTTCTAGGGGACCTTTTCCTTTACCGTTAGGTGAGGTCATAAGAACGGACTTCTTAAGGTACCTATTCTTAGGGTACCTACCTCTTCGGATCATCCAATGTCAGGTACCCCAGCGTTTTTCAGCCTGTGCTGACTCGCTGAAGTGGAGTGGAGTGGATTGTACTTGGTACTTTCTCATACTTACTATTTAGTTTTATTTACAATTATTTGTTTTTGGGTGTGTACATGTGTTCGTGTGTTTCTATTGAAGTTACAAATAAGATTTCAAACTCCTATGTTATTTAGTAAATTTAAGGGGAAACCATGGATGGTAAGAGATAGAGGGGGTATCGTACGGGTGAGAGGAACTGATAAGGTACCAGATATCAAGGATTAAGTAAGATGATGTGAGATTTTTAACTAAATTGATGAAACCAATACAAAGTAAAGAAAAAGAGTCTTTACGTTTCAAAAAAAAAAGAAGACAAAAAGAATGTGCTTACCTGAATATCGGGAATCTTCACACTGACTGTACGTTTTCGGTAAGAGATTTTATACACTTCTTGAGTAAATATAAACGAAAAAGAAGACTTTTGTGTCTGTCGGTTCATATTTCAGGACTTTGATTAAATGTCCTTAGTGTAACTATCGCTAGAAATTCCTTTTTCTTATAAAGTATTAAAGTAGGTTTAGGAAACATCCCGTATAAAATGTAGAAACAAGGAGTTTGACATCTAGTTCCCTAAATTGTACCCTTATTGTTCCCACATTTTATATCTACGGTGAAATAGTCACAGTTTCCTTACTGACCTGAGACCAACGTGTATGTATTTATAGTTTCAGGGTATCTTGTGCCACTGGTGACAGTCCACCCTAGGTGTCCATCTTTTTCGGAAGACGGAGGGAAGTCATCTCAAGTAGAACTCTTATCGACACTCCTACTCGTCCATTCTGTGTTCGTGATAATCTTCTCTCTTTTAGTTTAATTTAGGACTATTCTCGTCCTGTTAATTAAGTTAAAGCACACACAAACTTGTCTCGTCACTATTATACCCCTCTGACAGTGTCATCTTTACTGACTACTGTAATATCGGTGTCTTCCTACTTAATTTTCACAAGTGTCACTGATCTTCTCTTTGTTCACACGATATCTCCATCCCCTAACGGTGGTCCCGGGCTGTGTGGGAAACACTGTACTACTGACACATTTCGTCCCCAACTGTCTACCGGTGTATCGCCAGTATCCTGTAACTGCGGTCCTATTTTTCGAGTGATTATTACTTGTGCTACTTCTTTCGGTCGACACACCGTGTGTTTGCTATCCTTTAAAATAAAACTAGGTGTTGTTTCAAATGGTTGTAAAACCCCGAGTGTCGACAACTTATTGGGTCTAGTCATTCTCGGTCCACGGACTCTTTCTTCATGTACCCACAGACATCGGACCTCAGGTGGAATCACTCCTACTGGTACGGGTTCAACGGGTGGTGACTCCAGTGCATCTACTACTCCTTCTCGGGTTTGTTACCTCGGACGTCGAGTCCCGCCAGACACTAAGGGTACTCCTACTTAAGTCAGTCGTGGCAAGACAACACAAGAAGGTAAAATAGTCCTTTGGATAAAATTATCTCTATAGCATATCAGTTACTATAGTAATTACCTTAAATCACTAAAGAAAATCAAATGTATGTACTGTATTTATTTTAATTAAATTTAATATAAAATTTGTGTTTCTTTTTAAGAAGTAGGAGATTTATTTTGTATGTTTAATTTATCTTTATTTTTTCTCTCCATTTATATGTAGACCTCTCTCTCGCTCTGGACATCAAAAAGTGACCACTCTAATTGGGGGGTTTCTTGTACATTGTTATAAAACTCCGTAAAGCCAACAGTCGTAACCTCCATCAATCTTTGGTCACTGTGACCATAAATAGGATTATATACTCCCGACGGGGGGTTTTGTTGTTCCCCCGAAGAGGTTACCGAATCACTCATTTCTTAGACGAACGTTTCGTCCTCTGAGTCTTCTGTACACGAGTTAGGGACCCAACCTTCTGTGGGACCTCCTCTTTTACCGTGGGGTGAGGTCATAAGAACGGTTCTTTTAAGTCACCCATGTTAGACACCCCAGTGTTTCACAAACTACATCGTTGTTCCTTAATATATCGGGGTTTACGGTTTCCCGGTTCTGACTGGTCTCAACCGTCTACACAACCATACCTATACCTGACTATATTTATATCTACTCCCTTTGTATAGATGTTTTGAAATATTTAAAATCCACGACAAAATATCCACTTCCATTTGAAAAGACAGTAGAAAAACATATTACTGGTAGTGTGGTAATATAAATGTTTTAATTTCAGTGTATTATAATGTATGATGTGTACGATTTGAAATGGAGTATTTTTTACTTTGGATTTAACGTTAATACACACCTTTCTAAATCTTCGGAAATACAATTTTATTCAAATAGACTTTCGGGAAAACAGATGTCCCCCACGTTCTACTATTTTAATTATGTAAACTGGTTATAATTTGTCTCCAAATTTTTATTACCTCAAGATTGTATAGTATGGTGTGACCCCAAAAAAAATAAGAAAAAAAAATGTTCCTTTGTAAGGTATATTGTATGTACCCAACTATATTAGAGACCATATCGATATGAAAAACATATACGTTTGCTCATGGGACCATTTATACCATCCAATAAAGTTAGAGAAAGAACGACGTAACAACCCTTCTATATACTCTAAATTTGTAAATTAACGTAAACACAATAGACTTTTATGGGAAGTTTACAGATTATGTATCTTAAAGACACACGTAAACGAAAATTAAAGAATCACCCTTTTCGTGCGATGGACTTAACCTGAGAGAAATGTGTACGTGCATCTTTAATAAAAACACACTGAAGGAAGAACCCACATACTACCACTTATCTGACTCCCGACACAATGGGTCCTTTGTCGGGAGTCACAGGGGTGAGAGGAGGACTGGGGAGGGGTACTGACGTTGACCCTGGTAGTCACTCGAGAACGAGTTCCATAAAATTAGACGATATATTGAATTTTATACGTTATGTATAAATGAATTTCACCTTGTAAAAAGAAGGAGGGGTTGACGTAAAAGTAATTTTGTCTGTATATGACTTAATAAACATTGTACCTGTCATATAAATCGTTTCCTCTCTGGCTCCAGTGTTACTCCTTTGACTCGTTGACTCTCTGACACTACATTGATTTTGACCAAAATCTACTATTTCAAAGTATTTATTAAGGAAACCTATTTTCCCAAGAGATATCTTTTCCTTTTCAAAAATTTATTAATATATAATATGTTATAATATGACTTTTTTCAAGTCCTATATGTTCGTATGTAGATATAGATAGATGTATATAAATATACATAGTATATAAAGGTCTTACAATAAAGTAGGCGAAAGTGTAATTCCGACGTTTATTGTAGGTATGTTGTAATTTACGTCTCCATATTCATGTCACTTAATTTCTATATGTACTTATAAGGATCTTTTGTAGTAAGAATAGTACTTATAATAATTCTTTTGTCTTACTATGGTCTCATCTTACATCTAAAAAAATTGCATTTTCTTAACTGACTCCAAACGTTGTGACATGTCATACACCACTAGTTTTGGTAGGGGTTCTTTTTCTTTACGTTTTTCCGTTTTACCAACAGACTTCTCCGGAATGTTTATCGACTCTTATCTGATCTTCGATTTCTGTCTCCTCTTTTCCTTTCTATATCGTAGACTTACGTCTGAAGGTCTCTTATCATTCCTGTCTATTCTCTCTGAAGGATTCACTAGTTACGTTTCTTTATCTCCTTTTGTTATCTGACCCTTTCTGATCTCTAGAGAAGTTCTTTTAATGTCTATGGTTCCCTTATAAAGTACGTTTATACCCGTGTTATTTCCTGTCTTTACAACACCTGGTTTGTCTTCGTCTTTTATAATGCTTCTCGATCGTTCTTATGTGTCTTCTTGGCTTTTTTTTTTTTTTTTTTTTTTTTNTCTTCTTGGTTTTTTTTTTTTTTTTTTTTTTTTTGGAATTACTGGGTCTATTGGTTTTACCACACAAGAGAGATTTATGGTCGTTTAAAAGTTTTGAGTCGTCACCGGCGTCCTGACCTTTTCCAGTCAAAACTAAGGTCATGGTTTCTTTCCGTCACGGTTTTTTACAAGTTTGATGGTGTGTTAACGTGAGTAGAGTGTACGTTCCTTTCTTTACGAGTTTTAAGAGGTTCGATCCTAAGTTGTAATGTACTTGACTCTTGAACGTCTACAAGTTTGACTTAAATCTTTTCTGTCTCCTTGGTCTCTGGTTTAACGGTTGTAGGTGACCTAGTATCTTTTTCGTTCTCTTGATGTCTCCTTATAGATGAAGACGAAGTCACTGACACGGTTTCGGAAACTAACATCTAGTGTTGTTTGACGCCTTTTAAGAATTTCTCTACCATTATGATCTGGTGAATTGGACGGAGGACTCTTTGGGCATACGTCCAGTTCTTCGTTGTCAACCTTGGTCTGCACCTTGTTCCACAGGAAACGGTTGTTTCCTGAAATATCAGTTTCGATACCAAAAGGTCATCACTACGTATATACACTCTCTACCTGGTATTTTTGCCGACTCGTGACTTCTTAACTGCGAAAACTTGACACCACAACCTCTTCTGAGAACTCTCAGGGAACCTGCCGTTCCGCTGGAGCGGTCAGTCAGAATTTCCTTTATTTAGGACTTATAAGTAACCTTCCTGACTACGACTTCGACTTCGAGGTTATGAAACCGGTGGAGTACACTTCTCGACTGAGTAATCTTTTCTGGGACTACGACCCTTTCTAACTTCTACCCTCCTCTTCCCCTGTTGTCTCCTACTCTACCAACCTATCGTAGTGGCTGAGTTACCTGTATTCAAACTCGTCCGAAGTCATCTACCGTTTCCTGTCCCTGTGGACCGTACGACGTCAGGCACCCCAGTGTTACTCAGTCTGTGTTACCTCACAGTTGTTGATTTTGCTTTCGTTATCGTTCTTTTTATTTTCAGTAAAAAAAATTACATGATGACGAAATGATTTTTTTTTATTTATTCTTAATTTTAACTATAATAATGTTCTTTTTGTTCATAGTCCTAAGAGACACTTGAGATCTTTTCATTTATTTTTATATTATAAGTATTTTAATCCAATACATACACAACTAAACTTTTGGTGTAAATAGAGTAGTTTATGCAACGAATATTCCAAAACTTGGAGACTACAGGATTGGATAGGGGTATATGTACCAAAGAATATAGTCTTTATACCGTGATGTTTATCCTTTGGTACTTCACTGTATTTAGAAACAAATCAAACGAATACTTTCCGATGTCGTTTATTTATTTATTTATTTATTTATTTGTTGTGACCATTTACGACTAAAAGGACATTCCATTCCGCCCACCCCCCCCCCGTAACTTCTCTTAACAGACAAACAAACAAAGTGGTCGAAGTCTTAACTTACTTTACACACTTTAATGAAAAGATATCAAATGATGGACACGACTAGAGGACTAATAATAAAAATCTTGATATGAGATTTTTTAATACACAAAAAGTGACCTTTGACTTGAACGACCTGACTTCTAAGTGGCATTGTGACCCATGAGTTTTAAGGATCGGAGGTTTTTAAAGAAAAGTGTAGTGTTACGTTCTACCTTTTGGGACGAAAACGAGTAGTTTTCTAGTCTTTGTAAGGGTACTTATATAACTAAATTAATAAGTAAATTTTGTGTTATAAAACTCTTCCGTTATTCTACGGTCTCAGTGTTTGACTGATTTCTGAACCTTCTTGTGGGTTGGTATTCAACTGGTGGTCGTCGAAACATTAAGACTGAATAAAAAAAAAAATTTAAGGACTTAGAAACCCAAAAGAACAGGGTGTCAACGCAGGAAAGAATAAGTATGTTAATTCGTAAATATCTTTGTAAACAAGGATAACAAGTCAGGGATTCAGTACAGTCAGAGACACTGGGGTACCTGACGTCGTGTGGTTTTTATTATACTGTAAAGTTTCTACGAGGAATCATAAACACTTTTATAAACTTGTCAATATCCGTCCCTTTCCCTACGTCAAGATAAGACGAGTATGTAATAGTATCTTTCAACATGTACCTTTTCTCGGTTTATAGGAGTACTAAACGATACTAAACAGTATCTTATTTTGGCGATAGAACGTTTGCAGTGGTTTCGATAGGTAGATAACAATTTTATTCCGTGGTGTACTTTATACGATAAATGGACATTACTTTGGAGACAAACTGAAAGAGTACACGAAACGTTGTGTTTATCACTCTTGTTAAATACGTAAAAAGAGAGGGAGAGACTGATAGGGACTCCTCAACGGTTCGTCAAAGAACTGACAGGGACTTCGTAATTTTATATTGTTACGTTCATGACTCCACAAATTATTAGGTCTCGTCAAACATACATGGACATTTATTCAATGTATATAACCAAAGGATAAAAAATGGGAAATAATTACAAGGGAAAAAAGGACGAAACTACCAATTAAAGACATGGGTAAACCGATCCGACACCACGGGTTAACAAATCAATTTATAGTCAGATCACAGTGACACTTTTAATAAGAAAAATTTTAAAAATAATTGAAAATTTACTTATCTGAAAGTCATGTCGGTTAACGAGGAGTTTTATATTCACCCGAAGTAGATTAGTAAACTTTCAGAAGTTTTCGTTTATAACTCCAAGAAATTTCCTTTTTGACAGACAGAGATCTGTAATACATTCATTAATTTATTTGACTTTCATTGTTACACAGTACATCTAAAATATATATATATTTCCTGTCCCTTGATATAAATTATAGGACATTATTTGGTATTTCATATATATATATATATACGTATATATATATATACGACGATTCAACAAAGTCAGCACAGGTTGAGACACGCCGGGGTATCTGCCGTCGGGTGGTCCGAGGGGGTAGGGACCCTAAGAGGTCCGTTCTTGTGACCTCACCCAACGGTAAAGGAAGGGTTACGCACTTTCACTTTTCACTTTCACTTCAGTGAGTAAACACAGACTGAGGGTCGCTAGGGTACCTGACGGCGGGTGGTCTGAGAAGACAGGTACCCTAAAAGGTCCGTTCTCATGACCTCACCCCACGGTAACGGAAGATCAGAAATAAAGGTTCGAGGTTTGACTAGGAAGGGGGGTGAAAGGTGAAACCCTTGGTATTCAAAAACAGGTACGGAGACTCAAATAGAGACAAGACAACGATTCAATCACACATCGTAACGAAAATCTAAGGTGTACATTCACTATAGTACGCTATAAACAGCAGGAGAAAGACTGAAGTGAACCATACTATGTGAGTTTCACATAGTCATAACTATGTTCACCGTGATAAAGTAAGAGAAAAATACCGACTTCTCGTAAAGTAGTACATGTATATGGTGTAGAAATAGACAGGTAGGGAGTCACCTGTCTACAGAAGGTACAGAACCGATAAGAATTACCACGAAGATACTTGGAACTCCAAGTACATAGAAAAACTTAACGAGAAGAGGTATATACACGACTCTTGACCCTAACGACCCAGTACACCGTTGAAATCAACCGTGTCCCTGGAGGTATGACAGAAGGTATCACCACTACCAGTAAGTCAGTGATTCGGCACGGGCTGAGAACGCTGGGGTATCACCGTCGTGGTTTAAAATAAAAGTGGTTGTCACATCCTACTAAGGGAGAAGAAGTTTGGGAGAGATCGTATATGATAAACATCTGAAAAATTTACTATCAGTAAGACTTGCCACCCTTCACTATAGAATGATATCAAAACTAAACGTAAAGAGATTATTAATAGTTTCAACACGTAGAAAAATATACGAATAACCGGTAAATATATAGAAAAACCTCTTTACAGATAAATCTAGAAGACGAGTAAAAAACTGACCCTCGTCAGAAGGGGATTTATATGTGTATAAGGTAAGTGAGTTTAAAAGTTCTCAAATAAATTCCTAGTAAGAATATGTTCCGGTGGACTGTTGAAATTAGTTTTAAATTCGAGGTAGGACCGATAAAGGAGAAAGTAAAATTGTAACGAGTTGTTGTAGTCAGTATGATATGTCGAGTGAAAAGTAAGACGTCTAAAAGACATAAAAGAGATTCGGAGTACTTCTTACTCAGAACCAACAATTTTTCGGTTACGTACAAATTAAAGAACTTACTTAGTAAATACACCACAAATAGTCGGTAAGAAAAAACATGAAATGAGACGATCGTGATTTCTGTTTGACACTTACACGATATGTAATAGACCGAGTATTTTTATTCACAAAATTGTTTCTCTGTGTGTTATCCAGTGGGTACTCTTGTGCACCCTTACCGTCTACTCCCGGACTTTGATCCGTACCCACTTATAGACTCGTCCCTATCCAGTAGACAATTACTATATACAAGAAAGTCTCATTACTTATCAAAAGAAATAAAGATACGAAGAACATGTAGTTAAGAACAAATAGGTCATCTCCAGTCAAATGTTCCGAATTTGTTGTGGTTATTATCATATGTAAGTGATTATGTAACGGGTAACAATCGTATAGGATCTCACTTAAAATTTATCATATAAACGTTTATAAAGGGTCAAAGATCTGTCCCGTAAAAAGTGGAGAAACAAGGAGTTTGACATCTAGTAACCTAAGTCGTACCCATAATGATTTCATATCTTATTTCTACGGTAAATAGTCATAGTTTCCTTAGTGACCTAAACCCGACGTGCATGTATTTCTTCTCTCATGGTATCTTATACTGTAAGAGACAGTTTACTCTAGGTGTCAACCTCTTTCGGAACACAGACGAAAGACGACTCAAGTAGGACTTCTACGTCTATTCCTAGTTCTATATCCTGTACTCTTGATAGTCTTCTCTACTTTGGTTTGATTTTTAACTTTTCTAGTCTTAATAGGTAAATTAAAGTGCACACAAACTTGTCTCGTTTCTATAGTTCCCGTCTGATAGTGTTATCTTTAGGAATTACTGTAGTACTGGTGTTTGCTACTTTATTTTTAAAAAGACTACCAGTCGTCTCTGTTTTTCTCCGACATATCTATCCCTTACCGGTGATCACACACTACATTGGAAACACTGTACTACGAACACATCTCGTCTCCCAATGTCTACCGGTGCATCGTCAGTATCCGGTATCGTCTGTCTTACTTTTAAAGTGACCACTATTTGGTTGACTTCTTTCACTCAACCCATTGTGTGGTTCCTGTTCTCTAACACACAACTAGATACCGTTTTAAATGATCGTAAAACCCAGGATGTCGACAACTCATTGGTTCTAGTCATTTTCTGTCCACAGACTCCTTTTTCATGTACCCACACACATCGGACCTCAGATAGCACCACTCTTACTAGTTCGGGTCCAATGGGGGGTGACTTCATTTGTTACTCCTTCTCAGGTTTGTTTCCGCGGGGCTTCCCTTTAGCCACTAAGGATGCTCCTACTTAAGTAAGTCGTAGCAGTCTAACACAAACAGGTCAGTCCGGTAAGCCCTTTGTATTTGACCTTTATTTATATTTTTATTACTAATTGGGAGTACTCGATACTACTCTAATAACAACATTATTCACCAATTTTAGAATTTAGAATACAAATATCAAACAATTAAATTAACCGTCGAGTCAAGAGAGAGAGGGTTCAGTGAATCGAGGACTGTCCAGAATCTGTACTGTGTATTTGTCATGTTTTTTGTTTTTATTTATTAAACCGAAGTAGATTTACTTTTAATTTCGTTTCAAAACAGACAGTTTCCTGTAAGAGTTTCATAATTTTTTGCACTGGGAGTGTTACCTTTTTCAACCCTTAGTATACAGACTACACAGATTATGTAATTTATATGTTTTGTGAAAATATTAAGTTGTTATCTTTTTTGTGGGTTTAATTCTCGTCTGTTTCCTAAACTTGTCTTTAAAGAGTGTCCTCTATATGTTTACCAGCTTTTAGCGGACTTTTATACATGTTTTGTGTTACCCGTTCCCGCTTGTAACCTGGAAGTGACATATGTGGTTCATGTCTCCAATCTCTTCGATTTAGTAAAGATTAGGAAGAGGGGGTGGGTGGAGGCGACTACGGTAGTTGATATGGAAAGTTGTTATTCACGTACTGTCATTTACATTAGATGTTTCTCTCTAGTTTTTATACGTAAATTTACGTACATCAATTTGTAGTTTCATTAAAAAACTCTCTCTTATTTCACTCAAAACCTTTCTCGATAATTTATTTATTTCTTACCTTTTATTGGAATTAAAATTCATTTTATATGTAAGGACGAAGTATTAAAACTTTCCTGACAGGACACTCATTTAGACATAAACATGTCTAAAAGAAAAAGTAAGGTTAGAGGTAATCTACACGTCAATCAGTAAATTCCCCACTAAACTTTCGGAGTTTCTAAACATCCACCCTCCCTCACTCTCAGGAGATTGATTAATCTATAATACCACACTACTTCAGTGTTACATCACTTTACCTACGGAATTATAAAATAAAACTGGAGTGGAGATCGTTTTTTATTTTTTACTACTGAAAGTTTACCGTGACTAGGAACGTTATTATACCTATTTAGACCCTTTGGGTATCATATAATCTTCGTCTATTTAATGTTCCTGATATTTATGTAACTATATTACGGAAATTAAGTCTGTATCAACCTTTTGTGACACCCTTACACAGTAATAAACCACAATTTTAAAACTTTATTTAAGGTAAATATAGTTTAGATATAGTAAATATATGGTAAAACATAGTATACTATAGTTTATTGTATAAAGTGTAGAAGTAATTCCCAGGTTCATATTAGTACTTTTAGAATTTTCCACCTCAAAGAATTATTATAGTTGAAGGAAAGGTTCCCAATGTAAAAAAAAGTGATAAGTTTCTCATGTTCGGATATTGTAGTTTGATTTACACATAGTAAGTAGTTTTTTGTATTATTTCTACATACAACAACAAGTCAGTAGGTAACACTGACTGAGAAACGTTGGGGTACCTGACATCGTGCGGTCCGGAGGGACAGGAAGTGGTAGAGGGTTTCAAATGAGTTCTAGTACAGGTAACGTAGTCAGTACGGTAGGTCGGTAGAGAGTAGAAGACTACGGGAGAAGAGGAAGACGGGAGTGAGAAAAGGTCGTAGTCCCTGAAAAGGTAACTCAGTAGACATACGTAGTCTACTGGCTTTATGAACTCGAAGTCGAAGTCGTAGTCAGGAATGTTACTCATAAGTCAACTAAAAGGAATTCTAACGCACCGAACTAAAACGACAGGTTCCCTGGGAGTCCTCAGAAGAGGTCGTGGTGTCAAGATTCCGTAGTTAAGAAACCACAAAACAGAAGAAATGCTAAGTCAAGAATGTTGGTGTGTACTGGTGACCTTTCTGGTATCGGAACTAATATACCTGGAACAACCGTCTCAATACAGAGACGAAAAGTTGTGTGATAGATCAAAAGAGTGTCGAAAGGACGATTCTCCGCTAGTAGAAGACTAAAGTACCGACGTCAGTGGTAGGCGTCACTAGAGTCTCGGGTTCTTCTCCTCTAGACAGTGATGCAGGTGGGAAGGGGGAAGACAAACGGTACATGTCACAATACCTGGAGACGGGTATCAAGAAGTCCGTGTAACAAATGATCTAGATTCCGGTACTTAGATAATTAATAGAGGTGACGTATAAGTGTCTCCTAAACTAAATTCAGTATGGAATTTTTACTTGTAAGTCTTTTGATTCTAGTACCGTAGACCAGGGTAGTGAAGTACCGTTTATCTATCCTTTTGTTACCTTTGTCACTCTCTGAATTAAAACCCCCCGAGGTTTTAGTGACGTCTACCACTGACACCGGTACTTTAATTTTCTGCAAACGAGGAACCTTTTTTTCAAGACTGGTTGGATCTGTCGTACAATTTTTCGTCTCTGTAGTCAAAAGGTTGTTTCCAGGTAGATCAGTTTCGATACCAAAAAGGTCACCAGTACATACCTATACTCTCAACCTGATATTTCTTTCGACTCGTGTCTTCTTAACTACGAAAACTCAACACCACAACCTCTTTTGTGAACTCTCAGGGAACCTGACATTCCTCTAGGTTGGTCAGGTAGAATTTCCTTTAGTCAGGACTTATAAGTAACTTTCCTGACTACGACTTCGACTTTAAGGTTACGAAACCAGTGAACTACGTTTCGTGACTGACTCTTCTTTCAGTTCTTTCACCTCTTCTGTGACTAAGACCTTTTCTAACTTCCGTCCTCCTCTTCCCCTACTGTCTCCTACTCTACCAACCTACCGTAGTGGCTGAACTACTTGTACTCGAACTTGTTCGAGGTCCTCAACTACTACCTGTCCCTGGGGACCACACCACGTTAGGTACCCCAACGTTTCTCAGCCTGTACTACATCCCTGACTTGACTTGACTATTAACCGACCGGATCACCAAAAGGGACGAAAGAAATCAAATTCGGACTCAAAACGATACTCTCGACTACTAGACTCAGTGTCAGTCAAGGTCCAGAACAAAAACGATTGACATTTGTCGAAGAGGTAGAAACCGATTTTCTTAAATTAACTAAGATTGTGGTTTTATTTTTTTATATATACAAGATGAGTAGTAACCCCTAACCTTACGTTTTCATCATTCAGTTTTCTTTGACCTCATTGTTCGTTTAAACCGAAGTTTCTTATTTTACTTCGTCCGATGAGATGTTTTTATCAGAGGTTTCAATGATAAAGACATACGACTGTAATATCGGTAGTTGGACCATTTTAAGTAAAGAATAAAGATTATAAAATCGAACTTTAAAAAAAACCTACAAATTAATTGTATAGGTTTTATCTTATTGACGGCAAAATAAAAACAAAGGGGTTCGAATTTTTACAAACAAAGTATTAAACTGTCTTTAAACTCTACCGTCGTCGGTATTTCCCCTATACTGATTACAAAGTAATTCCGTTTATAAAAACTACATAACGAGTAACAACATGAGCGGTCGTTTTCTTGTGATTGACGGTAGAGGATGAATCGGTCATACTACCCGTGATCATAAATTTACAATACATTATGTGTATGTGTGTGTGTGTGTTTTTGTAAAATAATTTTCTGTGTTCTTACAGAAATTTTTTATAAATTACTACCTACATCATTTTTTTTTTTTTTCCGAAGGGAAGTTAACTTTGTATTTGTGAACCGTTTCACTCTTGTCACTAGACCTGAACTCAGAGAACGTGACTTTGAACTCCAATTTGGTTTCAACTGTGACCTTCTTACTAGTGTTGCACTTGTAGATGTCAACTGTGTTCTCTTTGGTAAGGATCACACGTACTAAAAGTCTGTAAGGACGAAAACTCATTAAACAACGGATTTTATTTGTCAACAGATATTAGATTGAATAGTACATACGGAAGATATAAATGAAAATATATCCTTAAAACGTCTCTAAAAAGGTGTAGGATACGTCTCGTGGAAAATGAAGGAACAAGGAGTTCGACATCTAGTATCCCAAGTCGTACCCATACTGGTTTCACTTTTTATGTCTCCGGTAAAACAGTCATAGTTTTCTCACCGACCTAAACCCGACGTATATGTATTTCCGATCTCACCGCATGTCATGTCGGTGGTGACAGTCTACTCTCGGCGTCCACCTCTTTCGGAAGACGGACGGGACACGTCACAAGTAAAAATCCTACCGGAATTCCTAGTCATACATTCTATGTTCCTGATAGTCTTTTCTACTTTGGTTCAATTTGTGCCTTGTCCAGTCATACTTGTCGAGTTAAAGGGTACACGAACTCGTGTCGTTTCAATCGTTCCCCTCTGACAGTGTCATCTTTACTGATTACTACAATATCGGTGTCTTCCTACTTCATTTATAGAACTACCATCAATAGTCTCTTTGCCTCCGTGACATTTGTATCCCCTGACGTTGGTCGTGGGTCGCATGAGAGCCCCTGTATTGATGACACATCTCGTCTCCCAGCGTCTGCCGGTGCATTGCCAGTATGCGGTAACGGCTGTCCTACTTTTCAAGTGACTACTACTTGTCCTACTTCTTTCAGTCGACGTAGCGTGTCGTTACTATCGTCTAACACGAAACTAGTCGATGCTTTAAATGGTCGTAAAACCCAGGGTGGCTACACCTTATCGGTTCCAGCTACTTTCGGTCCAAAGACTCTTTCTTCATGTACCCACAGACATCGAACCTCAGGTGGAACCACTCTTGCTAGTACGGGTTCAAAGGGTGGCGGCTGTGGCGTATCTGCCACTCCTTCTCGTGCTTCTTCCCTCGGACGTCGAGGCCGGCCGGACACTAAGGGCACTCCTACTTAAGTGGTCCGTGCCAGACTAAAACAAACAGGTAGGTCGGGTAGCTCCCTTCATTGACACCCTTCTTGGCATTCTTATCTGCAACCTTAAGTCTTCTATGGTAGACTACTTACAAATCATCCGTTTCGGTAATACACATTCTACCTAGATTAATAAAAGTTACCTCACTAAATTTTGTTCCGAGTCCTACGAACCCCGACCACGTGACCCTACTGGGTCTCCCTACCATACTCCTCCCTCTACCTACCCCAAGTCCTACCCCTTGTGCACATGTCGGCACCGTCTAAGTACAACTACATACCGTTTTGGTTATGTTATAACATTCCATTAATCGGAGGTTAATCTTATTTATTTAAATTTAATTTTTTTTTTTTTCTGAGTGGAGGTAGTGACTTGGACCTTGGTTTAAATCTTTGGTAATATTCCATTTTACCTGAAACGACCACCTAGTCACTATGTCTTAGACGGACGTTACGTCCTCTCCGCCAAACTAGGACCTTCTAGGGGACCTCTTCCTTTACCGTTGGGTGAGGTGAGAGGAACGGACCCTTTAGGGTACCTTCTCCTCGGACCGTCTGATGTCAGATACATCAACGTTTCTCAGTCTGTGTTGATTGGTGGTGGTGGTGGTAGTATTGGACTGTATATATTATCAGTGAAATGAGAAATACAGTACATGACTAAGAGTAATGTTTTATATTTGTCAAGGAAGTACCGACGATTGTTTGATAGTAATGTTTGTAAACCTGTCTCACCCTTTGGACTAAAAAAAAAGTTTTTACAAAAAGTCAACTTTATGTATATTAACCATTTTTTTTTTCATAGTTTAAAATCTTTATTAGTATTATGTTTCATTGTCATGAAAGAAAGAAAGGGAACCTTGAAGTCGGGGTCAGAGACTTCTTTTAATAATGATTGAATAAATTATCTGAAACTAAATTAAGATAAATCACATTGGGGTGTATAAGTTTGTAATAAAAGTGAGGTTATAGGCAAAACATTTTTTAACATGATTTAACTAATAGAGATATCTTTTACCACTTTAATTTAGAAATCGAGTGTGTATATTTTTAGTCAGTGTCTGACCAGTTCTTGAACCATAATTTTCTTTTTAAAATTTGAGTACCACGACTTTGACTTCGAGGTTATAAAACCGGTGGACTACGTTTCTCTGTTGAGTAACCCTTTTTGGGACTACGACGCTTCCTGACTTCCGGCTTTCTCTTCCCCCTCGTTTTCTATTCTACCATCTACCGTAGTGGATGAGTTATATCCACTTAGACTCGTTTGGTGCCCTCTGTCACTTCCTGTCTCCTCGGAACGACGTCAGGAACCCCAACGTCTCTGATCTTGTTCTGAATCCCTGACTCGTTGTCGTTCAATTTTCGATCTTGAAGACCTACAGTGATTCGTTTATATTTAAAGTTCTTGTAGTCTTATATTTAAACGAATTAAACCTTCTAATTTAGACGAAGTATGTTAAGTAAGAAAGATTTTTAGATAAGTGTTATAATTGTTTAATAAATGTTTTTTTTCCATTTTTGTTTGTAAGTAAGTCAAGTCAAATCAAGTCAAGTCAGCGAGTCAGCACAGGTTGAGAAACGCTGGGGTACTTAGTGTCGTGCGGTCCGAAGGGACAGGTAGTGGTTGAGGACCTCAAGTGAGTCTGAGTGCGGGTAGCTCAGGCACTACGATAGGTCGGTAAAGTAGGAGACAGCAGGGGAAGAGGAGGACGGGGGTTAGGGAGGGTCGTAGTCTCAGAAAAGGTTACTCAGTTGAGAAGTGTACTCCACCGGTTTCATGACCTAAAGTCGAAATCGTAGTAAGGAAGGTTTCTTTAGGGTCCCGACTGGAGGAAGTCTTACCTGACCAACCTAGAGGAACGTCAGGTTCCCTGAGAGTTCTCAGAAGAGGTTGTGGTGTCAAGTTTTCGTAGTTACGAAGACGAGAGTCGGAAGAAGTGTCAGGTTGAGAGTGTAGGTATGTACTGATGACCTTTTTGGTATCGGAACTGATCTACCTGGAATCAGTCGTTTCATTACAGAGACGAAAACTTATACGATAGATCCAACCAGTATTGAAAAGAAGGTTCCTCATTCGCAGAAAATTAAAGTACCGACGTCAGTGGTAGACGTCACTAAAACCTCGGGGGGTTTTATTTCAAACTGTGACAAAGGTGTCAAAGGGGTAGATAAAGGGTACTTAACTAAATGTTTTTTCCATTTTTTGTCTGTAAGTAATCGTCATTGGTTTGTTCTTTCTCCCTTTTTAGATCCCGAAAATCGATGTTTTAATATGAGTTTCTTTTCTTAAAAAGGTGTCTTCGAACACATAACACGGTTTGGAAAAGTAGGTTTAATACAACATGAAATGTTTAGGAACCTCAAGACTTTGAGTTGACTCAACTAAAAAAAAATTAAAATTTTAATGAAAAAAATTTCGTAAAACTCTATTTCAGGATACCATAACCTTTGTTCTGTTCGAAAGTTAAATACCCGTATAAATACTGAACCTCCTCAAACCGAAGGATTGACACTTTCACTGTGGGCTGGAATACACAGATCCAGAAGTACACTACCTAAGTTCTCGTCCTACCAAATAAACACCAATCTCCCAAGGAGTTCATATTAGTCTCCTTACAAGTGAAGAGATGTATTGTTGTTCGAGAGTAGAAGAAGAATAATAATGTATGTCAGTAGACTAAGAGGGGTGTAGTGGGGGTGGGCTCGTAGTTCGTGGTTGACCTCTTTCTTTGTCCTTTCAACTCGTTATTTTGACTGAGAAGAGACTATCTTCGTGTTTGAAGTCTCGAAGTCGTCCCGAACCTCTTACTTACACGCATTTCGGATAATTACTAATAGACTACGTTTGAGTGTGTGGGTCAGAATCGGTACATAAGATTTGGAAGCGTTTATCAGAGTCGACTCTTTGTACCCAACCAGTCTAACTCTTATAATAGAAAGTTTCCCGTCTGTTTTTTGATTCCTCCTACTTTTTCTTCTTCTTAGAACTTACCCATAATTTCATCCAGTCCCAGTCGTCAGAAATCCACTCAATTGTAGCCGTCTTTATAAATGTGTGTAATTAAATTTTCATATTTTCCTGTTGTTATGAAAGAGTAAGTTATGTCGATTATTCCGGTTTTCAGGAATAGAAGGGAAAGGAATAAAACATTTTATGTGGTATAAAAGAGTTAGTCCCTCGTGATTGAGACGTTAATACATCGTAATCACTTCCCGTATTTTAGTCAGATTTAGAAAAGGTTAATGTAGAAACCCTAAACCGTTTAGGAGGAATCGTTTGTGGTTTTAAAAGATTGAATTCTATAGGTCATAATATGAGTGGTTTACACCCTAAGTCACAACTAGCGATCTGGTGATAATATACCGAAAAATATTAGGTACTTACAATAAATTTTGACATGGTGAAGTAATATTACTATAGGGTACTACAATCTAAAAGTTTGTACGTCTTTAAGATACTCGACTCATTGCCAAAAAAATGAACACGATATATGGACCCTGGGCACTTCTCCACATCCCTCCAGAAGACGGGAGAAGAAGAGTATGAAGTTTTTTATTAAGAAGGATAAGTTAAGGCTACACACGTCGAACATTGTGTTTTGTGTTCTCTAGTTCTTCTTTCGAAGAGAATTCCGTAAATCTAATTACTCTCACTTTTCCGTTATGGGATCCGATCTAATATTTCGCAAATTCCACACCGTTTAAGTGTTTATGACTTTGGTATTTCGTACGTGATCTAATTCTTTAGAAGGTTCCTCACTACAAAGAACTGAGAATAACCAAAATTAAAATCTGAGTCAAAACGAGGTGATATATATATTACAAAGGTTCGGAAGTCGGAGTAATAGACATATTTTAATTTGAACTATGTTTCCACTATCCCAGTTTCTGTAGGATAGTGCCACCACACCTCCTGAATCATGGGTCTCAGTTTTTCAGATAAAACCTTTGGTCCCTTCTCGTTTTCAGAGGAAGGACAATGTACCCAAACTTTACCGGTCCAGTCACATCGAGTGTGTGAGCACAATCGTCTTAAATGACTGTAGACACACTCCTCTCTTATGGACGTTTGTCCTTTCTTATTTAATTGTCGAAGTAGAGACATATCTTCGACCAAAAAGGACTTACGGAGATTTCTGTTTCTCGTCTCCTCCAACCGGAAAAACCCTAGAGTTCCAGGAAGACGGACACCCACGCCACCCCCGACCACTTCCTTGACACTGAGACTTCCGTTTAATATCTCTACAGTCACACTAAGGAGTCGTATTATAACTACTTCTTACTGGGCCTCTTCCTCACTTTCTCCTTGGTTACCGTCGAAGAGTCTTTTACAAAAATTTTCAAATAACACACAATAAAACGGAAAAGGTAGTTGAATGATGACGTTTATAGTGACTCGTCTGTGCCGACAGAGGGTGCGAGACATAAACTCCAGTGGAGACTTAACTGGACCCGAAGAGACGACCGAGTCTGGCATTTCTTAGACGGACGTTACGCCCTCTGGGGCCCAGCTAGGGACATACCCCTCTACGGGACCTCTTCCCTCACCGTCCCGTGAGGTCCTAAGTATGGACCTCTTAAGACACCTCTCTCCTCGGACCCCTCAATATTAGGTTCCCCAGCGTTTCTCAGTCTGTACTAACGAACTGACTGTGAGAGAAAAAGAAAGACTAAACTGGATGTTCGGTTCTACTAAAAGACTGTACGACCAACGAAAGGTAGAGATCACAAACTGAAGTAAAGGACTCCCGTTTCCCTAGAACGAACCTGTGGTGGGTGTCGTCAAACATTCTCGGACTCTAGATTACACAATTCTCTTTATAATTGATTATTCATTGTCCTGAGTTACCTATTTTTGTGTTCGAAAAGATCGGGAGAAAATACGTCCTTCGATTTCAATACTGGTTGGATCTATCGTATAACTTTTCGTCTCTGTAATGAAACGGTTGTTTCCAGGTAGATCAGTTCCGATACCAAAAAGGTCACGTACTTACCTACACTCTCAAGTTGACACTTCTTTCGACTCGTGGCTTCTTAACTACGAAAACTTGACACCACAACCTCTTCTGAGAACTCTCAGGGAACCTGACGTTCCTCTAGGTTGGTCAGGTAAGACTTCCTCTAGTCGGGACCCTAAAGAAACCTTCCTTACTACGATTTCGACTTTGAGCGTATGAAACCGGTGGAGTACGCTTCTCAACTGAGTAACCTTTTCTGAGACTACGACCCTCCCTAACCCCCGTCCTCCTCTTCCCCTGCTGTCTCCTACTCTACCGACCTACCGTAGTGGCTGAACTACCCGCACTCAGACTCACTTGAGGCCCTCAACCACTACCTGTCCCTTCGGACCGCACGACACTAAATACCCCAGCGTTTCTCAGCCTGTACTGACTCGCTGACTTTACTTGACTTGACTTGACTTTGATAGAATTCATTAACTTTAAGTCAACGTACGTCGTCATTAAAAAGAAATAAGGCATGAAACAGTCGAAAGAGGGATTAGTCCCCTCAGAGTGCAAGGAATAGATGGTCCCTTACAAATTAAAATTCCTTTGGACATACGACAAAAGACAAAGAGTTCCCGGAAGACAAAGAAGAGTCAAGGACCTTTTGTCCTTACTCGTCTCGACGTGCGTAGAGAGTCCCGACTCCAGTACTCTACCTTGTGTATGCACCTAAGGAAAGTCATTGGAAAATGAAAAGACATCTTGACGAATCAGTACAAGGATAAAGGTTATGTACCTAACAGAAGACCGGGACACTACTAACAATAACGGGATCAATGACACCAATACGTGAACCAAAGTCACAAAAACGAGTTGAAATAAAAAGACGGATTTCGAAGGAACATATTGTTATATATTCGTGTACGACGGTACTAATTTCGTGGGAACAAGGTGGTTTTTCAACCCAGGGGGTACCGGAAGAAAAGTAGTGGAAGAAAAGTAGTTGAGGACAGGGGTCCAAGACCAGACAGTTCTGCCGGTATTGTGAATAGGGAGTAAAAACGAAGGATTTTAGGAGATACTCATTTGTAATTTTTCAAGTCGAGGAACTGAGTCTCAGAAGGAAGCTTTAAATGTGAGACTGGTTGTGACAGAGTATATAATTGTCTTTCTCCGTGGTATATATATATATATATATCGTGTTTATTTTGAGGTACCTCGGTACTATTACTATTATTATAGCACAACGACATATTGACTTTCAAGACCGTCTTTGAATGGTAGACTCCGTATCTGCCAAGAAATCATAGTCTTTGAGGTCAGACGTTAGTCGTAGAAACGTAATTGTCGTAAAATGCACCTCCAAAGTTCTTTATGGATGTGAGGGAAGTCTTACAAATACCAAAATCTTAGGGTCATATCTCAATTATTGTTTGTCTTTTTTTCTAATAAATGTTAAACGTTTCTTATGTTATTGACTCAAATGAGACATTTAAAGAGGTATTTAGTCAATACTGTTCTCTCATAATTATGAGTACCTGATTGCATAAACCAGACCGTAGTCACTGATTTAAATAGATATTAAAATTTGACTTCTATATTTAGTTGTCAACGGTGACCTCGATTAGATCATTAGTCGGTAGGTGAGTGGTTTTTGTTCCTTACGGAAGAACAAGCCGGTACACCAATCATCAGACTGACTTCAGTCTTCTTAAATACTTACAGGAAGGGGAAACTCTGTCATGGGATCTTTAGACTTACGTTAAATAACTAATAAGGGTTTCGTAGATTCTTGTGCTTTACTTCGGAGATATCAGAACCAATTAATAAAAACTAAAGGGGTAACTCCTTTGTGAGAAAATCTACGTTAAGTGTACGAAAAAATAATAAATAAAATAACGTGAGTGAGTTTATAGACCTAAAGTCAAATAGTAAATAACCCATTCAGGAAAGTCAAGTCAAGTCAAGTCAGCGAGTCAGCACAGGCTGAGAAACGCTGGGGTACTTAGTGTCGTGCGGTCCGGAGGGACAAGTAGTGGTCGAGGGTCAACAACTCTTCTACCTTTATACTTCAATGAATTTTCCACCGTCTTCCATCTTCTTACTTTACCACCTATGTAACAAGTTATTACAAGAACCTGTTTTAATTTTTGTAAAGAACATAAATGTGAATTTTTGACTCCTTTGAAAAACTGGTTGAGTCATAGAGGATCTCACTCAGGGACTATTCTCTTTATGTTCGTTTTAATTATATAAATTTAATTATACTTAGATACGGTTCCAAATAGTTATATGTAATATAGTAGTGATGTGTTTTGAAATATGAAACCTGTAGGTTGAATACTTATACATGTTAAACAAGTGTACTATTCCCTGACATTTTTTATTAATTTGGGCTAAGTTTAAAAATCTCGGTTTTAACGAAAGAATAGAATTATGTAATAAAAAAATCATTAGTAGGTTTACTAAACCTTATCTTACTATATGATTCGTGATAGGTACGGTTGACTATGTCTATTGTGTGTAAAATTTTATCAAAATTATAGGTTTACAGATATTATCACTATTCTGACTGTTAAAATTTTTTACGACTTCTTTATTAGTAGCTTCACTGTGTTTTAGACGGTGTATGTAGGACTCGGCTCTAACTGACCGGTAGTTTAGCAAAATCAAAAGTAAAACTGGTGAAGATGGATATATAGGTTAAAAGTCAAGTCGGATGAATAGAAAACTTACTAAAGAAACTTACCTGAAAAAGCAAAGGTATCTTCACCGAACACCCTTGTCGGGAAACCTTTCATCTCTAAGTCCATACCGTTACATCTGTTTACCTCAGTTACGAACACCTGAAAGTCCCACTCTCACTATCGACGAGTTTGATTTGAATAGGTATTATAGAGTATAAGAAAAAAGTTAGTAATCATTGGAGAAGACTGGTTCTCTGTTAGAATTGAATTGACTTTTGGAATTTTTTAGAATTGACTTTTAGAATTGGAATTTTAGAATTGACTTTTGGAATTTTGAATTCAAACGAAAATTTACTTTTTCTTTTCTTTTTCTTTTGTATTCACCCTGGTCAAATATGATGGAAAAACCAATAACTTGATCTTTGAAGAAAATTTTGACTCACAAAACTTTGTATGTATTTTATTACCTCTATGTACTAGTGTCAGGAAGTTTTGTTTTCCCTAATGATTCTTTTACCGTCCCAGAAAATCATCCAAAAACCTAAATTTAAACATTTTACCGTAAACGATCAGACTTAAACCCTTTAAACTTACCGAAAAGAATAAAAGTACTAGAACTTTCCTAAATAAATACTGGAGGTGGAGGTTCTAATTGTGTGAACGTCACGAAAGACGTCTCCCGTAGGAATATAATGTCTCGACCCGAGTTCAATAATAGGAATGACAGAGATAACGTCGATGTCTTACTCTCCAGGAAGACCAACGACAAGGTTCAGAAAGGATTGGAACCCTCTACCCTCCCTCCAAGTCCTCACTCCCCGGTATACGAATGGACACCAACTAAGTACACTGTATACCGTCTTTGGTTGTGTTATAACATTTCGTTAATAGGAGGTTACCTTTACAATTTCGTTTTTTCTCTAAACGGTTACACTAATTCATTTCCCGGAATTCACTCACTCAGCTTTCATCAGTGTCCCTCTCTTTCTACGGTTTCAACCTTCGTCTCTACACAGTCACTTTCGTCTCAAATCTTACTACCGAAACAACCTACCTTCCGTTTGCGGCCCGTTCCATATACCTTGGACGTCCTCGACCCTCTCCGTTCCTCTGTCTAACTTGGGATAAACCCAGGACTTTCCTTATGTTAGAAGACTATGGAACTAAAATCCAGACCTACTGAGTAACACTTGAAGACTGGAGGTTTTAACACCCGTTCTTCAAGTGTAACAGAGTTCGACGCTTTAACCTCTACTAAACAATATCGAGGTAATCCTTCGATTATGTTCACTATTATATTAATAAGATCTTTTATGTATATACAGTTAGTTTAATTCTTCATCCTTTGTGATGTCACAAGTAAGAATTGAAGTAAAGTCAAGTCAACGAGTCAGTACGGGTTGTGAGACACTGGGGTGCGTGACATCGTGCGGTCCGGAGAGACAGACAGTGGGAGGACCTGGAACGAGTTTGAGTACAAGTAACTTAGTTACTACAGTAGGTTGGTCGAGTAGGAGACGGCAGAGGAAGAGAAGGAAGGAAGTTAGAAAGGGTTGTAAGGAAAGGTTACTCAGTTGAGATTTAGTCCACCGGTTTCATAACCTCGAAGTCGAAGTCGTAGTAAAGAAGGTTACTTATAAGTCCTGACTAAAGGAATTGAATTTAAGGATTGAATTCAATTATTTTATCTAACGTCTATTAACAATCTTTATGTTCACACTCAAATCAGGACAACGAGACAAAGACAACTGGATTGGTCTGAGTTTCTCTTAACAAAAGACGATATTTCATTTGAAAAGACCAACGTTCATGGATCCAACTACTTCGATTTATTTTGACATTATTTTCTTTTGTTTGTAAGGGATACCTGAAAATATATTAATATTTATTATTTTATATTTTAAGATTTCCGATTACTATGGTTCAATAACGACCGAAACAGGAACTTCTGGTCTTTACATGTAATATATGATGTTAAAAAGGTAGAAGTTTATTAGATGAATGAACACTCATTTCAACTTTTAATTGAGTACTTGAACTGAGAGTGATTTTCTTCATAAACGACAATACTAGAATATTGTTTTTGAAAAATTATACTCAGATACAATCCTTTTTGTTAATATATAAAATATAAACTTACTACTAACTATAAAACGAAATACATATACATATTTTATTTTTCCTACTTTTTTATCTTCAAAATATACATAAAATCAGTCAAAACGTTATACAGGATAAAAGTACATATCGATTCGTAAGATATAAGTTGTAAATAAAAGGACATGTTTGAAAAAAAAAGTCTAAATAAAATTTACGTTTTACTGTTAACCAACTTTTCGAACTATTTGACTACCCATTTATGATGTTTTATAATACTTTGAAAATCATCAACTTCTTTTCTATGAACACTGTTCCTTCTATTAGATTGAGTATCGTTTATAGGTTTTGTCAAGGATGTCCGTAAGTAACAATAGAAGATATAAATCTTTAAGACTTTTGGAAAATATATGAATATAAAATAAAAAATTCATAAATAAAAGTTTAATAAACATAATAAATATAATCGTATAAAAAAGTGAATTACGTAAAACATACCTTTAATATAAATTTATACTCTAATTTTCCTAATTCTAAAAAGGAATTTTAATTACCTTTAAAATAAATAACGAAGTAGTGAATCGTTTTAAAAGTCCTTGTTTATTTTGGAAATTGACCTCTATCAACGTCAAAATTGAAATGTGACTAACCTTACTGACTGTACCCAATAGGTCCTTAGAGAAGTTACGTAGGAAGTGGAGGAACAAGGAGTCCGACATTTACTCCCCCAAGTCGTAACCTTAGTGGTCCCATATCTTCTGGCTCCGGTAGAATAGTCATAGATTACTCGCCGACCAGGAACCGACGTTTATGTACTTCTCATCGCAGGGTATCTTGTGTCACTGTCGGTAGTACACTCTGCGTGTCCACCTTTTCCGAAACACAGCGGGAAGACTTCTTGCATAGGAGTTTTATCGTTCCTACTACAACTTTATCCTGCAATCTTGTTGTTAGTATCTCTTTTTGTTTAACCAGGGACTTTTCCATTTGTGACGACAAAGACCTTACATTCATAGTCTTGTTCTGTTACGATTGTTTCCCTGTAATAGTGTCATTTTTACCAACTAGTGTAACCTACTCGTTATACTGTGCCTTTTGTGTGTCCTCCTCTGGCAGTCACGACACCAGTCTGACATCCACATTTATTCCCGGTAGTCCTCTTCCGTTTCGGGACCTCTTTGGTTGCGGGCCATCTCGTCCCCCGACGTTTATCGGTGTATCGCCAGTATCCGGTACCGTCGGTCGTGCTTTTAGAGTCGGTGTTATTTTTGATTCTTAGGTGGATCGACCCGACGTGTAGGCATTATTCTATACCAAAAGAAACGTTGGTTCTTCAATTGGTTATAAAACCCCCGTTACTGTCTTCTTAACGGGTTTAAATACTATCGGTTCACGAACTCCTTTTTCATGTACCCCCAAACTTCGACTCTCAGGTGTGACCACTCCTACTGCTAAGGGTCCAAGGGACGGTCCCAGTCAGGTATCTGCTAGTCCTTGTGTGTTTTTTTCCGTTAGACCTCAAGACCTGCCAGACTCTGAGGGTAATCTTACTTAAGTCAGTGTACTCACACTAAGGGACCTCGGTAAATAAAACGACTAAAGGAGAAAATTACCCCTTTTATCTTTCCCTTATTGTCCTGTTTTAGTATAAAAAAGACAATCTACAGTCTAATAATTTACAAAGTAAATTTCAGTCAAATGAAGACAAGTTTTTATCAATTTTCAGAGTCTAGAAAGAACAAAAGGGGAGATAGAAAAGTGTTTTAAGTCTATATGATTGAGATGTCTCTGGGCAAAGTCCTAGAATATTGATAAACTGGTTTTATAATTACATAATAAGTGACTTCCTATACCAAATATAACTTATTTACGTATAATAACATAATACGGTAATGTATATAAGTATAATTATAATAATTAATATAATTGTGTATAAATTACTTATAAATTAATTATGTATAAATTATGTGTATGTGAACGGAGACACATCCATAAAGGTCACTAATTGTTTTCCATGGATTTTATACAACTACTCGATCTCTTTATAGGTCAATAAAAAATAATAGAGGATGTACAATAGTGGAGTCTGGTCCGAGACGGTAGTAAAGACCCTTAAAGGTAAAAAGATACCCCTTGTGAAAGTCATTACGTCAAAATAGAAATTATTAGTAATGGTGAAGACGAAGTCAACGGGTGTCCGTCAGAATATAAAGTTATAATAAGGAATCGTAGTCCCTCTTTAAGAAGACTTTGAAGAAAGGAAATAGAGTAAAGGAAAGAAGACGGTTAATTTTTTTTTTTTGTCAGGACAGAATAGTAAGACTAAAGATTAACGAGAGAGAAGGGATAACAAAATAAAATTGTCGGAAAAAAAAAAAAAAAAGGAAAGGTTGTATATGGGAAAAAGGGAATTTACCAAATTTCAGGTAAAACTAAAAATTTTTCGTATGACACCCGTCAAAACTAAAACACTTTTAAGTTAGGTAAACAAATAAATATGTCTATTTACTCATCTTTCGAATTGTAATGAATCATACATCATATGTGAAGGGACCACAGAGTCTACCATTTTTCTGACGGACGTGACGTCCTCTGGGTCCGGGTTAAGGGAGACCTCTTCTTTTACCGTTAGGTGAGATCATAGGAACGGACCCTTTAGGGTGCCTACCTCTTCGGACCGTCTGATATCGGGTACCCCAGCGTTTCTCAACCCGTATTGACTCACTGAAGTGAGACAAAAGAAAGAAAGAAATGAGACACGGGTCTCAATACACTTCATAAAACTTTATTAGTAAAATAATAAAACGTCCTCGTAGGTCCTTCTACCCACAAAAAAAAAAAANCACCAAAAAAAAAAAAAAAAAAAAAAAAACCAGACAACTCTGTTAAATTCGGATCACTTTAATTCAATGAGTCACAGACATATCCTATAGTCAATTATTGTACCAAAATATTAAAAAATATAACGAACAAACCAGATAATCAGAAAACCAATAAACAATCAGGTGGTTAATAATCAACACACTAAAAATGGTCCATTAACACAGAAACACGAAATATTTAATTTACTCCATAAAATGTGTATTTGAGTCAAGAGTGTTTCACCTTTATTACTTGGAGTGTATTGATCGGTACGCCGGAAGTCGTGAACGTCGAACTCCGAGTCACCAACCTCGGACGTCCGAGATCTCGTGTCCGACTCATCAGCACCAAGTGCCCGAATCAACGTCGTGCCGTAGACCCTAGAGGGGTCTGGTCCTTGACTTGGGCACAAGGGTCATAACTGTTCGTCTAAAAATTGGTGACTTTGGTGGTCCTTTCAGGGAACTCATTGAAAAATTTTACACCAAAGAGTAAAGTCAGGGTCATTGAGTAAAAGGGAATGACCTTTAAAATATCAACTCTACTTTTATAATTCACTTAATATTAAAACATATAAGTTTTGTGTCCCTGTCTAACAAAGATCGAGATGTCAATAAGTTTAGGTCTATACGAGAGCATGCTCGACTGAGAGAATGTAGACGGAAAAAGCAAAGACAATTCATTTCTGTGAGACGAGGTATGTAGTGTATACACAGATTACTCAACTAGACCACAACGACGTGGTAGATACGGAATAAAGAACGGTAGATGGTGACGCAAATTTAATTTACGTATTCATTCGAAAACTACCGTTTGTATTACCGTTGTGAATGTCGTTTTACAAGTGAACGATATGTATTTCGTTCAGTTACGTTCAAAGTGATACTATATTATATCAGTTATTTGAGTAAGAATTAAATTGTTCTTATTTTTCTCACAGTTATTGTCTTTTATAACAGGTCCGAGTTAAACACGCCAATCGAAAATTTTACCTCTGGTACTATACGTAGTACCAGATAATGACCAATGGTGAATGGTATTTTATATTTCTTACGTTTCGAAAAAGTAATCCATTTATGAACAGTAACTTTATTTCAAAAATATCTTCTCGGGGTCAAAAGTGGATACATAAATGTTAGTAGAACAAACTGAATCTTAAACGATGACTACCATCGATAAAATTAAGAACTTTTTATCAAAAGAGTTTAAATAAAAGTTTTACTTGATAAAACATCTAAAACATTTTGTTGTCTAAGAGTCACTTATTTTAAAAATTTTTATGTTTACAATTAGTAAATAGAGGTTTACACTTACTTTTTATTATAACGTTCAATAAAAAATTTATCTACGACTACACTAAAGTTCTCATACAAGGTAACCAGAGACTGATACCTTAAATAGGGTTTACCCAACACAATCCCTGTTTGCGACGTAGAGTTGTACTCGAGAGTCACAGGTGGTCGTTATCTTTTACTGACGAATGAGGTTTTGAGAAAGGCAGACTTCCAAATAGTGTGACCCGTTGTGTTTTTTGTCCTTCCCTTGTTTTTGAACAAAAATAACCGTAATCCATTCTTATCTAGAATGAACCTCTGTATCTTAGAACATATCTGTGTCTCAAAGGTTACACCACATCACACAGGGGATTTTGTAGGTAGTTAAGACGTCTTTTGTAAAGAAATATTTAATTCCATTTTATATTAAGGAATCAGTGTGAAACAATAAGACACGTTTTCCAGTCAGATAACGACCTTTACGATCTTTTATGCCAAATACGATATAGTGGTCGTGAAGGTGAAACGTTAGTTAGTCGTCTATCTCTTCACTTACTGAACTTTTCTCTTGTTTCACCTATATTGAAGTTAAGACTAACGTCAAGTGATGAAAAATAGAAAAAAAAGGGAGAACCGGTACGAGACTTTTCGTACGTCCCATCTATAATGAGGGGGTTAATCCTTTAACTTGGGTACGGAAGTCGTAATCTCACACCTTAGAATTGGTGACCTGTTCACGGTCAAGACTAAACTTAACTTATTCAAAAGTTATAGGAACGAACAAAGAAGGTCTTAAACATTATTTGTTCTAAAAATTCAAATGGATGGACGTGTCTCTCTCGACCCCTCCGGGCGAGGACTCCGGAACCGGACTCAACGTGATTGACCAAATACACGACACGAGTCACCGAAGTCAGTACAGAGTAAGAGACACGGAGAAACCTCTGACAAGGACGGTCCGACGAGACAGCCCCCGTAAAAGGTCCGTTCTTTTTACCTCACCCAACATTACGGAAGGTGACCCTCTAGAAGGGTTGGGTCCCTATCTTGGACGTAGAGGACACAGAGGAGGGACCGTCCTATTAAGGGATGATAACTCGGTGGCCACTGACTTAATATGTTCTAAGACTTCAGGGACTTCTGGAAGTGTTACTTTAGAGGTAAGTACCGGATCAAGGACTTGTCCTCTTGGTCTTAGGGGACCGAGTCCGGTCTAAGGGGTCCCTTTCTTACTGTTTGACTTATAAGTAATCAGTTCAGACACGTTTTGACGGGGGGTTTCACTTTTGCACCTCTGACGAACACCCGTACGAACCTATCGTGTAAGTTATTGATAACGGATGTCACTAAAGTAGAAAACTAACCAAACTTTACATGGAGATGTTGAAGACTGTAAAAGACTCTCACAACGGAGACCGGGACCCTACCTCTTTTAGGTTACCGATCTTTTGTGTCTTAAGACTAGGGTTACAAGTTGAATTACACTTACAACCTTCATCTTGGTTGACGTTTCGGAGGTAAAAACACAGTTGTTATTTGGGACGACATAAACGACATATAATTTTTTTTTTTTTTTGGCTGTTAAAGTTGTATTTCAGTTTACCCTTACCAACAGTTCTGTCACTTATAGTTGAAAAATTAACTTTAAGAATCTCATCGAGAGTATGTACGATGACGAAAACAAATCAATTGATGAAGAAAACGTTGAAAAGTGAAAGTAACTACGAAATAAACTGTTGAACTAGAGAGTATCATCGGACGATAAATAACATATTCTCCATAAAAGATAGTGTCTTAATGTTTTAAAGTGAAAGTTTGATAAGTATTCTTCGTGTGTGTATATTTATTCGTCTTTTTACTGTAATACCTGTGATATTAAGTTAGTGAGTGTAATTTGGTATCAAAATAGAATGATCCAAATAATAAAATTTCATTGTGTCTTAATGTACATTCGGTTTAAAGGTAGTCAGGTCGGAGAGAGTTAGGGTAAGGTAGGTGGAGTAGATCTCCTTTATTGATAACTGATTATGTTATACAGACTGAGAAACACTGGGGTACCTGATATCGGATGGTCCGAGGAGACAGGTACCCTAAAGGGTCAGTCATTATGACCACACCCAACGGTAACGGTAGAGGTCACCTAGAAGGATTAAGTCCCTAGTTTGGGTAACGTGACTTCTCCTAAGAAATGGTGACTCACTCGTCCCTTCGTGATATATGTATACACTTTTCACTTCAACGAGTCATCCCAGACTGAGAGACGTTGGGATACCTGACATCGGATGGTCCGAGGAGGTAGGTACCCTAAAAGGTCCGTTCCCATGACCTCACCCGACGGTAAGGGAAGACGTCCCCTAGAAAGACTGGGTCCTTAACTTGGGTCCAGAGGGTGCGACGTCCGTCTCCTAGATGGTAGACTCAGTTGTCCCTTCGGGGTATATGTATAATTTATACATGTATACATATTAACAATCAATACACCAAAATTTTAACTATACTCTCTTAAATTCTATAAATATATAAAAACACTAACCAATATATGTACACATAAGAACGGTGGAGAAAAATTATAGAAGACGAAGACAATCCAGGTATGTTAAAAACAGGAAATAGTTCGGGTAGAAACGTACTTTACAAGGGAACCATAGAGATTAAAAAAATTTCTCTAGGGATCAGAAAGGGTAAGACAACAAAAGGAGCTAAAGAAACGTAACTAGTGACTTCTTCCGAAAGAATAGAGAAGAACGATAAGAAACCTTTAGACGTAAGTCGACAAATATAGAAAGGAAAAGAGAAACCGAAAAGCGAAGAGAAGAAAAGTGTCGATAAACATTCTGGAGGGGTCTGTCGGTAAAACGAAATAACGTACAGAAAAGGTACCCCTACCAGAACTAGGGACAGAGGACGTGTTACAGTGTTTGGAGTAAGGTATCAAGTAGTCCGTGAGATAGATAGTCTAGATAAGGGAATTTAGATAAGGAGTGAAGGTGACATATTAGTATTCCCTAAATTAAATCCAGTATGGACTTACCAGATCGTCAAAAGGGATGAAAGAAGTTAAATTCAGACCTAAACCGTTATTCCTCAAGTACTAGACTCGGTGTCAGTCGAGGGCCAGAACAAAAACGACTAACATATCTCGAAGAGGTAGCTCCACCGTTCTTATCTTTCTTGACATGTTGTTTCTCGAAGTACTGGGTCTATTAGTACTACCACACTAGTGAGTAGATCTCGGTCTGTTGGACCTTACACTTCAGTTCACTCGGAATCTTTCGTAGTGATGCTTGTTTCGATCACCTCCACTACCTTAAGGTCACCTCGATAAAGTTTTGGACTTTCCACTACGACACTTTTACAACGTGAGTTATACGGTCGTTTAAACCTTTTGAGTCGTCCCCGGTGTCCTGACCTTTTCCAGTCAAAAGTAAGGTTAGGGTTTGTTTCCGTTACGGTTTCTTACGAGTTGATGTCGTGTCAACGTGAGTAGAGTGTACGATCATTTCATTACAATTTTTAAGAGGTTCGGTCCGAAGTTGTTATACACTTGACACTTGAGGGACTACAAGTTCGACCAAAATCTTTTCAGTCTCCTTGGTCTGTAGTTTAACGGTTGTAGACGACCTAGTACTTTTTTCGTTCTCTCAAGGTCTTTTTGTAGATAAAGACGAAATAACTGATACAACTTCGGATACTGATACACCTAGTGTTATTTGACACCTTTTAAGACTCTCTCTACCCTTATGGTCTGGTGGTCTGGACGGAGAACTCTTTAGACATGCGTCCAGTCCTTCGTTGTCAATCTTGACCTGTACCTTGTTGTCTGACCAAGGTTTATCCTTTTCCTCATGTAGTTCCGACATATAACAGTGGGACTAGTAAATTGAATATACGTCTCATGTAGTACTCTTCGCGACCTGACTTTCTTTGTGTTCGACCTTAGTTCTAACGACCCTCTTTATAGTCATTGGAGTCTATACGTCTACTGTGGTGGGAATACCGTCTTTCACTTCTCCTTGATTTTTCGGAAAACTACTTTCACTTTCTCCTCTCACTTTTTTAACCGAATTTCGAGTTGTAAGTCTTTTACTTCTAGTACCGTAGATCAGGGTAGTGAAGTACCGTTTATCTACACCTTTGTCACAGTCTGAAATAAAAACCCCCGAGGTCTTAGTGACGTCTACCACTGCCGTCGGTACTTTAATTTTCTACGAATGAGGAACCTTCTTTTCAATACTGGTTGGATCTATCGTATAACTTTTCGTCTCTGTAATGAAACGGTTGTTTCCAGGTAGATCAGTTCCGATACCAAAAAGGTCACCAGTACATACCTACACTCTCAACCTGACCCTTCTTCCGACTCCCGTCTTCTTAACTACTAAAACTTGACACCACAACCTCTTCTGAGAACTCTCAGGGAACCTGACGTTCCTATAGGTTGGTCAGGTAAGACTTCCTCTAGTCGGGACCCACAAGAAACCTTCCTTACTACGATTTCGACTTTTAGGTCATGAAACCGGTGGAGTACGCTTCACAACTGAGTAACCTTTTCTGAGACTACGACCCTCCCTAACCCCCGTCCTCCTCTTCCCCTGCCGTCTCTTACTCTACCGACGGACCGTAGTGACTGAGCTACCTGTACTCAGACTCACTTGAGGCCCTCTACCACTACCTGTCCCTCTGGACCGCACGACGCTAAGTACCCCAGTGTTTCGCAGCCTGTGCTGACTCGCTGACTTGACTTGAGTTGACTATATGTACACATTAACATATACAGATACATATACATTAAACACTAACCACAATGTATATACATACATATACATACAAGAAAGGAACGAGTTGGATTTTCAAACTCTAATTGATAGAACTAACCATATCTAAACTAAGTGTGTAAACTCGATGTATCTGTAACATCAATGAGAACTTATAAGAAATAATGTCTATTACTACGTCCAGTGTATAAAAATAAGGAGTACAATGGGTATGTGTTATTACACAGATCATGAACCTATTATGAAGTTTTAATAATCAGTATCACATATTTATGAAAACGTAGATTATCTACGTAGTCTCTACAAAGTATCACTAAGATAGTCAAAGATATAACTCTTTTAAACACCTAACAAATAAAGGATTGTGGACATCGGGACCATTTCCATTTGAGTCCCTCAACCACTACCTGTCCCTCCGGACCACACGACGTCAGGTACCCAAACGTTTCTCGACCTGTTCTGACTCCCTGACTTGACTTGACATAGGGACCACCGAGTCTCCATTTCTTAAGTGGTCGGTTACGTCCTCTGAATCCAGGTCAGGGACCTAACCTTTATAGGGGACCTCTTCCTTTTACCGTTACGTGAGTCATAAAAACGGTCCTTTTAGGGTACCCGTCTTCTCTGGTCCTCTGATGTAAGATACCCTAGTGTTATCTCAGTCTATACTGAAACGATGATTTGTTGTTGTTGTGGAGATTGTCGAAAAGTATTACAGTACATTCAATTTGAAACGATCGACTTTCCTCCGTTACTATATACTAACATCAAAATAATACTTGTGATTTCTACTTAAATGTAATAGCTCTATGACCTATATACATACGTTTAAATACTTCGAGAATTATTAATCAAGATAACGTCGATGTCTTACTCTCTGGGACATCAACAAAAAAGGAGCAAGGATTGAAAAGTGTAAATCGTTTGATTCTAGTACCGTAGACCAGGGTAGTCAAGTACCCTTTATCTACCCCTTTGTCACCTTTGTCACAGTCTGAAATAAAACCCCCCGAGGTTTTAGTGACGTCTACCACTAACGTAGGTACTTTAATTTTCTGCGAATGAGGAACCTTCCTTTCAATACTGGTTGGATCCATCGTATAAGTTGTCGTCTCGGTAATGAAACGGTTGTTTCCAGGCAGATCAGTTCCGATACCGAAAAGGTAACCAGTACATACCTACACTCTCAACCTGACACTTCTTTCGATTCACGGCTTCTTAACTACGAAAACTTGACACCACAACCTCTTCTGAGAACTCTCAGGGAACCTGACGTTCCTCTAGGTTGGTCAGGTAAGACTTCCTCTATTCAGGACCCACAAGTAACCTTCCTGACTACGACTTCGACTTTGAGGTCATGAAACCGGTGGAGTACCCTTTTCAACTGAGTAACCTTTTCTCGGACTACGACCCTCCCTAACCCCCGTCCACCTTTTCCCCTGCTGTCTCCTACTCTACCAACCTACCGTAGTGATTGAGCTTCCTGTACTCAAACCCACTTGAGGCCCTCAACTACTACCTATCCCTCCGGACCGCACGACGTCAAGTACCTACTGACTCACTGACTTGACTGACTTGACTTGAAACTGTCCATAAGAGTCTGGAACGAAGTACTGATACAGGACACAAAGGACAGAGGGGATTCGTGGTTATCCAAAACGAGATTATCAAACCTGTACTTACAAAACATTGGTGAACTCGTGAGTTCATTCGTATTAAACCTTAATCTCCACTGTTACAGGGTGTCCCATTCGAAACTGATTATTTTTACTCTCGACCGTCTTTTTAATGAAAAAGATAGAACGAAGGAACTTTTGACCATGAACCAACTACACGAACGGATAAGCAAAGTTGTTTTAAAAAAAAACTTTTTCAAAAAAAAATAATCCAAAGTAATATGGACTTTCGAAATAAAAAACACTATATTTAAACCAATCTACGTTCTATAGTTACTCAAGTCTTTCCAACTATTGAATTATCCATTTCACGACGTTTTTTATTATTTTGAAAATTATTAGTTTGTTTTACAGTTGTACAGACACCGTTCCTTTTACTAGACTGAGAATTGTTGGTAGCTTCTTAACTAAGGTTGTATTTAAGTGAAATTGATAGTCCTAAAAAGAAAGAACACTTCTTTTTATAAAAACATTAAAAAATTGTTCTTTCTTTTTCAACCTAAATACAACCTTAGTTAAGAAGCTACCAACAATTCTCAGTCTAGTAGATGTTATAACATTTCATTAATCGGAGGTTAATTTTATTTATTTAAATATAAAATTTTTTAATATTTTTATAAAAAGATTGTACGTAAAATAAAATCTAACATAAATAAAAGTTTAATAACACATAATAAATATAATCATACAAAAGAAACTTATTAATCACCGTAAATTTTACCCCTTATAACCCATGAACTTCAACCTTACTTTTCCTAATTCGAAAGAGACAACTATAATTACCTTAAAAATTGTTAAATGATGGAGAAGTGAATCGTCCTAAATTAAGAATTTACTTCTATCGACAACAAAATTTAAACGTAATTAGACTCACTGACTGAACCCAATAGGTCCTTAGAGAAGTTACGTAGGAAGTGGAGGAACAAGGAGTCCGACATTTACTCCCCTAAGTCGTAACCTTAGTGGTCCCATATCTTCTGGCTCCGGTAGAATAGTCATAGATTACTCGCCAACCAGGAACCGACGTTTATGTACTTCCCTTCTCAGGGTATCCTGTGTCACTGTCGGTAGTACACTCTGCGTGTCCACCTTTTCCGAAACACAGCGGGAAGACTTCTTGCATAGGAGTTTTATCGTTCCTACTACAACTTTATCCTACAATCTTGTTGTTAGCATCTCTTTTTGTTTAACCAGGGACTTTTCCGTTTGTGACGACAAAGACCTTACATTCATAGTCTTGTCCTGTTACGATTGTTTCCCTGTAATAGTGTCATTTTTACCAACTAGTGTAACCTGCTCGTCATACTGTGCCTTTTGTGTGTCCTCCTCTGGCAGTCACGACACCAGTCTGACATCCACATTTATTCCCGGTCGTCCTCTTCCGTCTAGGGACCTCTTTGGTGGTGGGCCATCTCGTCCCCCGACGTTTATCGGTGTATCGCCAGTATCCGGTACCGTCGGTCGTGCTTTTAGAGTCGGTGTTGTTATCGATACTTAGGTGGATCGACCCGACGTGTAGGTATTATTCTATACCAAAAGAAACATTGGCTCTTCAATTGGTTATAAAACCCCCGTTACTGTCTTCTTAACAGAGTTTAACCACTATCGGTTCACGGTCTCCTTTTATTGTACCCCCAAACTTCGACTTTCAGGTGCGACCACTCCTACTGCTAAGGGTCCAAGGGACAATGTTAGACAGGTATCTACTGGTCCTTGTGTGTCTTATCTCCTTAGACCTCAAGACCTGCCAGACTCTAAGGGTAATCTTACTTGAGTCAGTGAACTCACACTAAGGGACCTCGGTACATAAAGCGACTAAAGTCGAATCACCCCTTTTACCTTTCACTAATTATCTGACATTTCACCAGAGATAAAAACAACGTACGGTATAACAATTCACAAAGTGAATTTTAGTCAAGTGAAGACAACTGTTTGTGAATTTTCAAAACCGTGAAAGAGTTAACAGAAAAGGGAAGTAGAAAAGTAGTTTAAGTCGTTATGTTTGAGAGGTCTCAAGGTAAAGTCCTAGAATCTTGACAGACTGGTTCGTTAACTACATAAATACATGATATCCTATACCAAAAATAACCTATTTGTATGTATTTAACGTAGTACTCTACATAAATATAAATGTACGTGTACATTTAATATAATTACAGAGTACGTTTATACGACGAACATATACATACAACCTCTTCCTTTACCGTGAGGTCATTGGAGCGGACCTCTTAGGCACCTGACTTCTCGGGCCGTCAAATGTCAGGTATCACAGCGTCTCAGCCTGTACCGACTTCACCGAATCGTGAGCATTTTTATATGCCGTAGATATATACACATCCACAAACAAATATATGTGTGCGTACGGAGAGACACACAAACACAAAGAACTCTATTTTATCTCCAGGATATTCTTCAACTACTCGAGTTCACTGTAGATCAATAAAAAGAGAATCGACGATGTCCCGAAGGGTGGGAGAGTATATAACAGTAGTATGACCAATAAAATCATAAAGACACCTTTTGAATAAGTTATCAGGCGAAAAAGGAATTGTTATTAATGTTACGAGGAGTCTAAGTCGACGGTGTTCTTTTAAATGTGAAACGATGACAAGTAAGAATTATAGTAAGTCTGTAAGACTTAGACGAAAAACTTTTAGTGGAAAGGAAACAAAACATTTTATTTAACGAGAATAGATTAGAGACAGAAAATCGTGGAGTTAGAAAAATAAAACAAGACCGTTGGGAAAGAAAGAAAAGAATAAATTTCTTTTCGACATACAAAAAGGAAATTTATTGAATTTCGAGTAAAAATAAAAAAATTTATGTATTACGTATCAAAACTAAACAATTTCCAACTAAAAAAAAACGAAGATATGCCTTTAGTATCAGATTGTAATAAATTATCATGACATCAGGTGCGGTCGTGTATGTCTCCGTGAAACTTATTACTAAAGAAACAAGACGTCCTCACAGGGTCTTACACACATACTAATTAATAAATATACAGACTACTCTATTAAATCCGAGTCACTCTAAGTCAATGAGTTTCTCGGAGCACACACACACATACACACACACGTGTGCACGTACAGACAAGTCAACGAGTCAGTACAGGTCTAGAAACACTGTGATACCTGACGTCGGGTGGTCCGAAGAAACAGTTACCCTGAAAGGACCACACTTATAACCTCATCCAACAACAAAGGAGGAGGTCCCCTAGAAGGGTTAGGTCCCTTGTCTTGGACATATAGGACTCAGAGGACGTAATGTCCGTCTAAGAAATGGTCACTCGGTGGTCCCTTCGGGTTCTCGGAAATATCCTATAAATAGTCATCATACAAAGATACTACAAAACCCACACACAAAAAAAAAAAAAACAGACAAATCAACCACCAATCATCAATCATGTGAATGATTACTTTTTCATTTTCAGTGAGTCAGTATTGGTTGAGAAACGTTGTGGTATCTGATATCGGACGGTCCTAGTAGAGAGGTTTATTAAGAGGTCCGTTTTTATGACTTCACTCATTGGAAAGGGAAGAGGTGACACAACCGTCCGTCTAAGTAATGGTGACACGGTGAACCCTTCACGGATTCCTATAGATAAGGTATGTAATTGGACTTAGGTCCGGAGGGCGTAACGTCCACCTAAGAAATGGTAGACTCGATGGTCCCTTCGTGAAATGATTATCGGTGTACTAAAAAGGTTTATAAATATCAAAACACACCATACCGAATTTACTCTAGCACATGTATACAAACAATAAATCGTGTCTCGGAACACTGTTACTTTCGTTTTATTAAACATGGTCTTCAATGACTATAAGTGTACAAAACTTACTAAAAACTTTACACTAAAGGATAAAGTCAAGGTTATTGAGTAAGATAGAATGACTCTCAAAAGTATCAACTCTATCTTTATCGTTCACTTAATATTAAAACGTATATGTTTTGTGACCTTGTGTACCATAGATTGATATATAAATCGTTGTTGTTGTTTTTGGGTCACATGAGAGGGAGTTGGACTAAGAGAGAATTTAGACACCACAAAAACAACGACAACTAACAATGAGAATAACTATAGATGGGACGTAGACGACACAACCGTCCGTCTAAGTAATGGTGACGGGGTGAACCCTTCACGGACTCCTATAGATAAGGTATGTAGTCGAGACACAAACTACTCGACTAGGTTACCGCTACGTTGTTGACAGGGAATAAAGAACGGAAGATTGTGATATAGATTTTATATACGTATTCATTCGAGAACTACCTTTTGTATCACCGTTGGGAGTGAGATTAATTTCATAAACAAACGATGCGTATATCGTTGAGTCACATACAAAGTGAGTCTCTATTGTATATATTATTCAGATAAGAATTAAATTGTTCTTTTTTCGTAATTGTTGTTAATAACAGATGAGACTTACACACATTAGTCGAAAAATTTTCCTCTCGTAAAAATACACCCTCTCTTGACATATTCCTCTCTTAGAATATAAAGTTTCTGTGAACTCAAAGACTAGATCACACTTCACAGGTCAAGGTACCGTCTTTTGTAAGGGAATATCAAGTTTTATTTTACATGAAGTTCCTGATAAGTAATAAGACATGTTTACGAGTCTCAAATTATATGGTTATCCTCAATCAACAAGTCAGTACAGGTTGAGACTAGGGTCCCTGATATCTGGCGGTCCAAAGAGACAGGTACCCCAAGAGTTCAGTTCTTATAACCTCCTCCAACGGTAAAGGAAGAGGTATTAGATAGTTATCCCCAAATTTTTAGTAAGAAAATATACATAGTAGTCGTGAAGATGAATCGTTAGTCACCCGTCTCTACACTCACTGAACCCTTCTCTTACCTGGTCTATCGTAGGTCATAGGAACAAGAGGAGAAGACTTTAAACTTTATTTATTCCATAAACTAAAATGAGTGGACTCGTCTCACTAGACGGGTCTGGACCAGACCTCCGGAAACGTACTTCACACGATTGACCAAATATGTTCACGAACTTCAGAGACTTCTGGAAGTGTGACTTTAGACACAGTACCGGGATCAGGGATTTGTCCTCTTAGTTTTAAGGGTCATGTCTAATCCAGGGGGTCCCTTCATTCCTTTTTGACTTACAAATAATCAGTTCGCAGATACGTCTTTACAGTGCATTCCGCGTTTAGACAGCTATCGGTCCCTCATAAGAACTTTTGGCGACTAATTGATAACGTAGGTAAGTAAGGTCGGAAAAAATAAGACTTAAGATGGGGATTTAACAAACCTTCACAACGGAGACCGAGAACTTACCTCTTTTCGTGTCCTAAGACCGAGGTTACAACTTAAAATTGCATGTATAACCTTTGTCTTGGTTTACATTTCGGGTGTAAGAACACAGTTCTATTTGGGACCACATAAATGGTGTTCTTGGTCTGTTACATGTTGTATTTTCGTTTTTAGAACGATACACACGAATGAATGAAGGTAAAAATGTTGACACTTACATTTTTCCGTGAAGTTCGTGGAGCATCGTTTCGATCTTACAGCAACATATGAAAGGTTTTATTGTAAAGTTATAACTTTCTCGATGTAAATAAGTATAGACACCTAAAATTTTATACTTTTGTACAATTTCTTACATTGTTTATTATTTGACATTTTATTTGGTGAAATCAACTGTACCGTAAAATTGTACTAATTAAATCGGTTGTTGACTTACATTATTGAACATTAGGGTAAAATCCCTTTTTAAAAATCGAATCTGAGACATAACTTCCTCCATCGGGATAATTTTGATTTAACCCACGAACGAAACCATAACCTCGAAGTCGAAGTCTTGGTCAGGAAGGTCACTTATGAGTCCCGACGAAAGGGAATCCTAACTGACTAAATTAGAGGAACGACAGGTTCGCTGAGAGTTCTCAGAAGATGTTGAATGAACTTACGTGTATTTGTAAATTAAGAGTATGTCATTTGACGATCCAAAGTCACAGTATCGAGTACAATTATGGAAGGAAAAGTACGTTGAGAACACGAACTTCTTTTTCACAACTAAGGTTATTATCCGGTCACAAAATTTCACAGGACTGTAAAGTCTCTATAAATAACACCCTAATTATCTCATTAAAACACTATAATAAAACAGTTTAATAGCAGATAAGCAGAAAGTGACGAAAGAAATAAAATCGAACAAATAACGATAAAGATACGAAATAAAGTCCTTCATAAGACCTCCTATAAGACCGAATAATTACTCTTAAAAGAAGACGGACTACATATTAAAGATAAGTTAAAAAATCAATGAAATATTTCTCTTCATTATCAAGTGTCGTTTTAATTCTCCCTCCATGTCTATAAAATGTACGTACGGGGAATAATTATAAGACGTAGTTTTACCATATAAAAAATGTAAACTATTCGGGTGTAACTGTGTAGTATTAGTGAGTTTCAGGTAATAAATGTAACCTGAAGTGATAACCCCGACATACAGGATACTCAAAGTCTTTATGTATATTACTGTACTTAGGTAGTAGCATAAGAATATATCTTAACAAAAGTTACGGGATTTTCAGGAGACACGAGATAGTGAAATAGGAGGACGAGGGTTTGGAGACCGTTGGTGACTAGTAAAATAGGGAACACAAGAGACTAACAGTACAAACATCCAAAAAAGAAGAAATTATTATTGGATTGTCTACACTCCACTATACGTTGACGTGAAAACTAAACGTAAACTATTTTAAAGACATGATGGGTTCCGTTACTTTTTATATTACGTTACGAATAGTTTATTGTAACCATAAAAAAATTTATCCTTTTTTTGGAAGATTTAAATACACTACGGTTTCTAAAGTTTATAGGTTTCTATAGAACACGTTTTCATGTTTAGACGACAGTAGTGTATAGAACCAAAGTTTTTACATAATGTTTCGATGTCATGAACTTGGTATGTCATGACCATATTTTTGTCTGTATAGTTGGTTACCTCTTCCGTTACCGTGGGGTGAGGTCATGAGAACGGATCTTTTAGGTTACCTGTCTTCTCGGACCACCCGACATCAGGTACCCCAGCGATTCTCAGCCTGCGTTGACACACTGAAGTGGAAGTGAAAAGTGAAAGTACGTAACTTCTTCCTTTACCGTTGGGTGAGGTAACAAGAACGGACCTTTTAGGGTCCCTACCCCCTCGGGCCACCCGACGGCAGAGACCCCAACGCGTCTCAACCCGTGCTGACTTCACTGAATCGTCGTATCTGTTTACCTCGTCTTATTCCTCGGGTGTCTAGTTAAGTGTATATAAATCAGTTAACTAGAAGTTGTTCCCCCAGTTGTTTTCTGTCACCCTTTTCCTATTAGTGAAGTTGTTCGACACGACCGTTTTGACCTATAGGTGTACGTTTTGTTGTTTTGAGTTGGGAGTAGAATTTGGTACTTGTTTTCATTTGAATTTCTGAGTTTGTATTACGTACTGTGGTATTTTGAGAGTCTTCTTTATATTTCCTTTTCGGAGTACTGTAATCACTATAAAATTATCTATAATGTAGTGTTCTTGTCCGTGTTTTCTTTTTGATCTATTCACACTTATGTACTGTCATTTTCATATATGTCGTTTCTTTCGTTAGGTGTCTCATTCCTTCGGAGGATGTCTCACCCTCTTTTACAAGTTTGGTGAACTTGTCTTAGAAGAGGTTCCTTCTGTGTGTTTACCTGTTGTCCAATATCCTTTTTTATGTATTTTGGTGATCAATAATCCCTTTATGTTTATATTTCGTAATAATATTTAGTCTCCGACTTACTGAATAAATAAGTTGTTTATTCAACACTTAATGAGGTTCTGATAAAAGAAAAAACTCACTTAGTAGTACAACGATAAAACTTGGTCTAGTATTAACCTCGCATAAGGGGAACCCCTGAGAGGACACCAAACTAGTCGTCAACTTATCCATCTATATTCGTCAAACTCAATTAATGTAAGTCTCATATAGTTTTGGACGAAAACGGTTAGGTGTCCATTTTCTTTCAAAGTCCGTAAACGACTCATGAAATCCTCAAACCTGGATTATTGTAGTCTATACAACATATTAGGAAAGTAATTATCGATAACAGAGAGTATATCAACTTATTTATGTAGTTTCTTTTATTTCATAATTTAAAAATAAGCGATTAATAACAACAGTATCAAGTCAATGTTAAAAAATGTTCACTGAAATTGACACTGAGTCGAACAGATCAACTATTAAGTGACCTAGGTGTCATTCGCTATAACTTTGTTCATATTATTAAAACTTTTTTTACAAAACAAAACAAGAAAGTTTTTTTAAGAAATGTAAAAGTGGTGTTTAGAACTCTGCCAACTTTTAGTTTCTGAAATCTATAAGTTTTCATTATTTACTCACTAATAAATCATTTTCTTTTTTTTTTGTTACATTACGTTTTATTACCTCTTTATGTAAACTTACTTTATACAACAGTATATTATTAAATTAGTACCGGGTAGTAGAATTTTTTTTAGAAGTAATAAGAAAACCTATGTGGATTCTTCCCGATTTTCTCAATCTTTCTTAAATACTCGATCCCTTATCGAGTATTTTATAATGTTGGACTCTCCGACGATGAGACATCCTGGTCCGATTAAATCGTAATAGATAAATTGTAGTAAAACTTATATAAGTCAAAATAATTACATAAAATACAATGTTATAAACATTTATTTAAAACTGAATGAGGTGAAACAATTTAGTTATAATTACTAAAGTAAAATATTTGTTTAATATTGTTTAGTAAAATGTGTCAATGACTTTCATTGATCTTGCGACTATAGGATAAGGTCCATAGACGTTAGACGTGTGACTATGTCATCCAGTACAATAACATACATCCTTCCTTTAACTAAAATCGGCTACTAAACCACAAAATTCGATTAAATTATACCTTCGTTGATTATCTTACGTCACCATTTAATTGACCAAATAGGTCACCTAAATCTGCCGTACTTAAGTCGGGCACTCACTCACTTATGTGCATAAAAGGGCGAACTCAGAAGTCCCTCACCGTACTTGCGGACTGGGTGACAGGACAGTGGTGCAAGACTAGATGTGGACCCTTTAATATGGGACCGTTTTTCATTTATGCTCCTGTGTTTAGTGTAAGGCAACTCAGTGTTACAATAAGTAAGAAAACCATCCTTTACTTAACGTTAAAAATTTTTTAGAAGTTCAAACAAGGTACTCCGTAGTTGTACTTCTTACAGTAGCTTCATTGTAGGAAAAATGACTTTCTGAAGTGTCTGTTAGAACTTGACGTTTAGTAGAATAAGAAGAACAAAGATCGTTAAATGGAGAAATGCGACTAACCTTTAAATCTTGACCAACATGACCAGTAACCCCTAACGGCCGAGGTGTTGGGGTACATGATAAAAGACTCACACGAAAGTAGACACCTACGGACGATAAGGAGTCATTAATGGGGGTTTTACAATCATCTAAAATACAGTTTCTTGTTTCGGTAAAGGAAGGAACTTACACGTTGTGTTTACAAAGAACGACAATGAAGACCCTGGTGTCTTACGAAAGAAGACCAACGTTACCGGATACTAGCGATACACCGGTAGATATTGGGGGAGGACATAAGTCAGTCGTACCGAGGGTCTCAGATGCACGGTGAGTCGTAACGAAGGATACACCCACCGTAGGACGTACGAAGACATGTGTGTCACCGGTGAAAGTCGGAGGGGAAGACACGGAGGTCACTTTAGTCTGTGCAGAAGACACTGTAGGGAGGGGAGGAGCGATAAAGAACGAGACTGTGAGTGTCCTTGGTCGAAGACGAGAAGATGAAGCGCCCGAAATAACTCTACCAGTGACAGGACTGTCAGGGCTAGAGGATACCGGAGTAGGACGACCGGTAAGACTCCTACGCAAGGTGACTTCCCTCTTCCTCTCACAAAAGGTGTACACCGAGAGTGGATTGACCTCACAGGTAAAAAGTACCATGACAAGAGAAGTACATACACTCCGGTTCAAGGTTGACACGGAGTCTAGTACTATACTAACACAGATATTAAATATCATGACACTAAGGTTACGACTTAGGGTAGTAGATATCAAATTCCTTGTTTCTACATTTTCTCCGCTACTTCTCTCACAAACGGTTTTTTACGAAATAGTTATTTCATATAATAGTGTCATTTTTAATTAGATTTTTATAACTCTCACTACAATACATGGTATTATGGTTCTTCTATACTACTTTAAGAAAGTAAATTTGAATAAAACTATATTTGTAGTATCGATTGGAAGACAGATACAAATATTCGTCTTTTTAACATAGTAGGTAAACACGGAATTATAATAGGGTAACTATCTCCACAGGTGTGTGTGGGAGTGTGTGTGTACGTGTGTGTGGATATGTGCAAACATACATTTTTGTACGACTAACTATATTGTGTTTGTGTGTGTCCGTATACACATACATTGAAAAGAAATCGTATAATATATAAGAAAAGAAGAAAGTAGAACTATATTGAATTTACATATCAGGGGTTATAAGTGTTGACATTAATTGTAATATGGACTGATCGAACTAGTTTACGGTTGATAAGTTATCTTTTGGGTGTCAAGTATACTAGGGTATGGTACCTCAGTAACCATAGACTTAAGTAAAGTTTCGTAAGACTAGATAGGAATCTAAATAAGTAACCGTCGATAGATTAGGGTCAGACACCAAACCCCTTGTATCTATTGTACAAGTTTAAGGACCACAATTGATGGCACGACTAACCATTCCTACGTAAAGAAGGTAAAAACAATAAAGTAAGTCTCGAACTCACGATTTGTTTAGAAATTAAAGAGTGTCTTTTATTTCAGGACCGTAACTGTAGATAGTGTTAGTGTGTAATTTTTTCTGTTTGTGTTAAGTCTCTCATCACATATCGACCGGACATATAAGTCAAGAAAGGTGTCGACTCGGGGTTAGGGGGAAATACCTAATCTAATGTCCAGACCGTGACGGAGTCTAAAGTCGAGAGACAAGGAACCTGGGAAAGTTGAGACTATCCGGGGACGTCTTTGGGGGTGAGGAGTACGAGTCCGGGCTCTTGGAGTAATGTCTTCCCAGAGAGGATGTACGGACAAATTCGGAACAAAGGTTATCCGGAGTAAAAGTAACGCTCTTGTACTCAGGAAGTCTCTATTCAAATTCTACATCACAAGAGAAAAGGACGAAAGTGAGTAAACATAAATAATGAAAATTAGTTTTAAAAAGTTTTTGAGTAAAAGAAGAATTTCCTCGTAGGAATAAAAATTTAGGTTCTGTTAGAAGACTCTAAATCTCAGGTTGGATTACTATGAAAAGACTTAACCTTAATTCAAATTTAATATTAAGTTGTCGAGAACACGTCTNTTGGGGTAGAAAACAGAGAGAGAATAAAAAGAATCGCCCCTGCGAGGCAAGAGAGGGACACGTCCACGCTGAGAACGAACACGACCGGCGCCGTCATAAATAATGAAAATTAGTGTTAAAAAGTTTTTGAGTAAAAGAAGAATTTCCTCGTAGGAATAAAAATTTGGGTTCTGTTAGAAGACTCTAAATCTCAGGTTGGATTACTATGAAAAGACTTAACCTTAATTCAAATTTAATATTAAGTTGTCGAGAACACGTCTTGGGAGAGTGGATATAATGGACATACACTTTCACGACCATCGAGTCAGTAGAGGCAGAGAAACGTTGGAACACCTGATATCGGACGGTCCGAGGAGACAGGTACCTTAAGAGGTCCGTTCTTATGAAATCACCCAACGGTAAAGGATGAAGTCCCTCAGAAGGACTGGGTCCCTAGCTTGGACCCAGAGGACGTAACGTCCGTCCAAGAAGAAGTGGTAAACTCGGTAGTCCCTTCGGGAATAACATAAATAAGGATACGTATAGAGACGAGATTAAAGAGGACAAACCCTATGAGAGGAGCGACGATAAGTGTACCAAGGAAGATGATTTATAGTTTTGATTTGGTACAAGTGACTATAATCAATATCAACGTTTAGGTATGATACGTTCACACAACAACTTATCACACACACATACACACACACACACATAGTAAGTCGTAACTTCTCTAAGAATTTGTATTAAGTTGTAATGTTTTTATTTAAAGTACGAAATTTTAAAATCAAAAATTCTTTTATTTGTGATTATATCCTTTTTTTGATTGGTATTTGTCTCTTTTATCTATGTCAGTACGTAGAATCAGTACGTACAATTTAAATATTTATTATCTGATCTTCATGTATCTTAATACCAAAGGGTGCACCACGATACCATTCCTTAATCGGACGGTTACGTCCTCTGTGATCTTTACATCCAGGATAGGGACCCAGTCCTTCTAAGGGATCTCTTCCGTTACCGTGGGGTGAGGTCATGAGAACGGACCTTTGAGGGTACTTACCTCCTCGGACCATCCGACGCCAGGTACCCCACCGATTCTCAGTCTGTGTTGACTCGCTGAAGTCAAAGTGAAAAGTGAAAGTACGTAACCTCTTCCTTTACCGTTGGGTGAGGTCACAAGAACGGACCTCTTAGGGTCCCTACCCCCTCGGTCCACCCGACGGCAGATACCCCAGCGTGTCTGAGCCTGTGATGACTTCGCTGAGTCGTCGTCGTCGTCGCTGTTTCCCTGTATTGGTGTTATTTTTACCACCGGGTGTAACCTACTTGTTATAATGTGCCTTTTACGTGTCCTTTTTTACAGTCCCGACACCAGTCTGACGTCTGTACATATTCCCGGTGGTCCTCTTCCGTCTAGGCACCTCTTTGGTGGTGGGCCGTCTCGTCCCCCGACGTTTATCGGTGTATCGCCAGCATCCGGTGTCGTCGGTCGTGTTTTTAGAGTCGGTGTTGTTATCGATACTTAGGTAAGTCGACCCGACGGGTACGTATCATTCTATGCCAAAAGAAACATTGGTTTTTCAATTGGTTGTAAAATCCCCGTTACTGTCTTCTTAACGGGTTTAACTACTATCGGTTCATGGTCTCCTTTTCATGTACCCCCCAACTTCGACTTTCAGGTACGACCACTCCTACTACTAAGGGTCCAAGGGACAGTACAAGTAAGGTATCTACTGGTCCTTGTGGGTCTTTTCTCCTTAGGACTCAAGACCTGTCAGACTCTAGGAGTAATCTTACTTAAATTAGTGAACTCGTGTCAAGGGACCTCGATAGATATAACGTCTAAAGAAGAATCACTCCCTTTTTTCGTCTTCTCGAGGTCTTTTTTATAGATAAAGAGGAAATAACTTATACGGTTTCGGAAGCTGATACACCTATTGTAGTTTGACACCTTTAAAGTATTACTCTACCCTTATAGTCTGGTGGACTGGACGGAGGACTCTTTAGATATACGTCCAGTCCTTCGTTGTCAATCTTGACTTGTTCCTTGTTGTCTGACCAAGGTTTAGTTCTTTTCTTATGAGGTTCAAACATATAACAGTGGGACGAATAAATTGAATGTACGTCTCATGTAGTATTCTATACGACCTGACCTTCTTCGTATTCGACCTTAGTTCTAACGGTCCTCTTTATAGTTATTGGTCTATACGTCTACTGTGGTAGGAATACCGTCTTTCACTTCTTCTTGATTTCTCGTAGAACTACTCGTACTTTCTTCTCACTTTTTCAACTGAATTTTGAGTTATAAGTCTTTTAATTCTAGTACCATAGATTAGAGTAGTGAAGTACCGTTTATCTACCCTTTCTCACAGCCTGAAATAAAAACCCCCGAGATTTTAGTGACGTCTACCACTGAAGTCGGTACTTTAATTTTCTGCAAATAAGAAACCTTCTTTTCAATACTGACTGGATGTGTCTTATAATTTTTTGTCTCTGTAATAAAACAGTTGTTTCCAGCCAGATCAATTCCGATACCAAAAAGGTCACCAGTACATACCTACACTCTCAACCTGATATGACTATATGCCGTTTTGGTTAAGTTATAACATTTCACTAATTAGAACAACATACCGTTTTGGTTATGTTATAACATTTCATTTTATTTCTTTTTTTATTTTTTATTTAAATATAATTTTTTTTTCTTTCTTTCTTTTACATTAAAAACCCCTTTTTTTCGACTCGCGGTTTCTTAACTACGAAAACTTGACACCACAACTTCTGGGAACTCTAGGGAATCTGACGTTCCTCTAGGTTGGTCAGGTAAGATTTCCTTTAGTCAGGTCTTATAAGTAACCTTCCTGACTACGACTTCGACTTTGAGGGTATGAAACCGGTGGACTATGATTCTCGACTGAGAAATCTTTTCTGGGACTACGACCCTTTCTAACTTCCTCCCTTCTCTTTCCCATCTGTCTCCTACTCTACCAACCTACCGTAGTGACTGAGTTACCTATACTCAAATACACTTGAGGCCCTCAATCACTACCTGTTCCTCCGGATCGCACGACGTCAGGTACCACAGTGGTTCAGTCTGTGCTGACTCGCTGACTTGACTACCCTGGTTTACGGTAGTTGAGTCAAAAAACTTACAACGTAAAATTCGGACGAAAAAGTGAGAGAAGAAAGTTGGAGAAATCAAGGACGACCAAAAAAAGTAATCTTACCATAGTAGACGTATAGACTCCAACAACTATAATGAGGGACGGTAGAACTGAGGTCGAACACTCAATAGGTCGGGACATAAATCGTACTATATGAGATGTATATTCAATTTATATGTCCCACTGCTATATGTTGGAATTATGAGGAAAGAGTATAAACTTGGTCAGGTCTTAGGGTACAGGCAAAGATTTGTAAAGAACCGACGTATGTCTAAAGAGTCCGTCGTCCATCCTACCACACCGTAAGGATAGAGAACTTCTTAAAAGGATTACCGAGTCTCCCATTTTTCAGACGAACGTCACACCCTCTGGGTCCAAACTAGGGAACCAGTCCTTCTACGGGACCTTTTGCTCCATCGTTGGGAAAGGTCATAAGACTGGACCTTTTAAGGTACCTGTCTCCTCAGAACGTCCTATGTCAGGTATCCCACGTTTCTCAGTCTGTGTTGACTAGTTGAAGTGAAAAAAATTTCTTGAAAGGTGTCAAACAACGGTAGGTTTGTCAGTTTCTGAAATCGTTTCAGTTACTTCGTCTTCATCTAAAAAAAAATTAAGAGAAGAAAAAGATATTAGGTTGTCTACAAACTGTTCAACTGGAGACCAAGGAGACGGAAAAGATATAGGTCGAACATGTAGACCTTCAAAAACCAAGTACGTGACGACTCCGGATTGAACTTCCTAAAACTCGTAATGGAACCGTCGTACACTTTACTTTCGTTAACAAAGCATCGAACTTGTAAGAAACCGTAACGGAAAGAAACCCTAACCTTACTTTTGACTGGAAAAGGTCGGGACACCGGTGACGGTTCAAAAGGTTTAAACGTCCGTATAACTCACGTCGTGAAATTGTTATAGTCAAAAATTCCAAACTCAATCGAGTTGACCTTAAGATAGTGGAGGTGATCGAAACAAACATCATTACGATGGATTCCGGGCGAACTGAAGTATGAGGTCATACAGACCGAGATTCACTTACTCGTGTGACGACACCAATAGACCGAGTAATCTTTGAAAAAACATATCACAAGACACATAAGAACGGTGGAGAAGAACTAGAGAAGATGACGACAATCCGGGAACTACAAAGACAAGAAACGATTCAGGTAGAAACGTATTTTATAAGGCAATCATAGAGGTTAAAAGAACTGCTCTAGACTTCAGAAAGGGTAAGATAAGAAAAACAGATAAAGAAATATAACGAGAGAATTCTTCCGAAAGAATGGAACGATAAGAGACATTTAGACGTAAGTCAACCCATATAAAAGGGGAAATAGGAAACGGGAAAGAGGAAAACGTTCAAGGACCAGATATTCATAACACCCTATATCTCATACACATTTATTTAACGGAAACATAATTGTCGAAGATTTTATTTGGGTTTTAGATGAAAACTCGTCATCTACAAGTTTTCAATGAACGATGGACTGCCTGACTTTCTCTGTTTATCTCTCATTCACTTCCTTACTTACAAATGTTATAGTCGGGACTTTAGGACTTTATTTCGTACTCTAAAAACAAGGTTCCGGGTATCAAAATGTCATTGTACTAATAAATTTACTGAAACTGAAACTATTTCTTTGTCTCTGTTGGATGTATAGTAAAAGATCTTGTCAGTGATGAAATCACGTCCCGTGTTGACAAGAAAGAAGTAGCTGAATCAGGATTTTAATCATTTCAATACCATACAAGAATCGAGATTTGAATTGTTTTATTGTCTATTTAGCACCTGCTATCTTTCCTTCAAGGTTTCTAACAAGTGGTACTTCAGTGAAAAATGTTACTACATTTAAGACCTTACGACACGACAACGAAGGAGGCGACAGGAGACACAGAACAGACAGTACATTGGTTACTGTGACAGACGTGGTCCGTCTCAATTGTTCTGGAAGTAAACAAGTACCGAGACGGTTGGAGAGGTAACTAAGTCGTAAGGATATTGTTACAACCCGAAAGTCCACCAAGTCACCATTTCTTATACAGACGGTTACGTCCTCTGTCTCCTTTACACCCAAAGTAGGGACTTAGACCTTCTAAGGGTTCTCATCCTTACCGTTAGGTGAGGTCTTAAGAACGACCCTTTAGGGTACCTGTCTCCTCAGACTGACTGACCTCAGGGACAACAGTGTTTCTCAGTCTTTGTTGACTGGTGTGTGTGTGTATTCTAACAATTCCAAGGAGAAAAAAATGTTAAAGGTAAGAATAACTACACAATAAAAAGTGGAACTAGAGAGTAAACTTCGAATAATAAATAACATACTCCCAAAAAATTAAAGGATTTAGAAGGCATACAATGTATTATTTGGAGAGAACCAGTCTGTTTTGCCATTCTGTCACGGTCCTAGTGTTTCGAGAGGACAGTTTTTATAAACATTCTTCGTGTGTGTGTCTATGTTTGCATGTCTTTTTACCGTACTTTCTGTGATGTAAAGGTAATGGGTACAATTTGTCACCTATATAGAATATCCTACGTGCTTAAATTTCATTTTAAACTGTTGCATATTCGATTTAAAGGAAACTTAGTTGGAGAATGTAAGAGTTGGTACACAAAAGAAAACAGTAAAAACTTACATTCGTACTACAGACATTCACAATTAAGTACCTGAAATAATAGACACTCTTTAGTTTCCACCTATATTACGAACACGAAACTTTCTTAAATTTTATTTCTCTTTGACGAAGGAGTTTAGTCTTGCCATCATTGTGGTCCTTGAACCTGTACAATAGATACCAGAGGTTTAGTGTCTGACCCTAATCTACTGACTGTTACATATTTAGATTCTTACCTCCGGTTCAGTCTATGGTCGCTGAGGTCCAATACATCAGTAAAGTCGATGTCAAAACCATAACTAATTAATCATAAACTATTTTATCAGTAAATATTAATATTATGATAAATATTTACGTTTAACCTCAGATATATAGGTTCAATATACCCCTATTGGATTATTTATAATATTTTATTTCTAATAGATACGTATACAGGAACTGACACGATCGCAAGACAGTCAGTCATGACGAATACGTATGTGTATATGTGTGCGTGTGTGCGTGTGTACGTGTGTACGTGTGTACAACCATCCTTGTATGACTCTTCGTGCACCCTACTATCGTTTACCCGAAAAGACGTGTATTCATATCAAATCCATCTCCCAACTAGAAATGAAATTTTGTAGGTCCCTCTTTTCTTTACGTAAGTATTACGTTTTTATGAAAGTCGTATAGAAGAACTATACCTCCGTATCTTCTTGGAATGGGAGTTAAAACAATTGAAAATTAAAAATGTCACTTTTATACGAAATGTCGATTTAGTTTTAAAGGTCTTGTAAGAGAAGTAACGGAGAAAATGTAGGAATAAGGAATTTGATATCTACTACCCTAAGTCGTACCCTTAGTGTTGCGACATCTTCTCCCTGTGATGGTACAGTACCAGGTTCCGTATCGACCTTGAACCGGAGTGCATGTACTTCTCCTACCAGGGTACTTTTTACCTGTGAGGTCAATCCACTCTCGGTGTACAACTTTTCTGAAAGGAAGAGGGAAGTCGCCTTGCGTAGGAGTCTTACCGGTCGTCCTACTTTGGTATCCTCTAGTCCTGTTAGTCCTGTCACTGGTAGAGTTATCTCGGGTGTTTCCTCTTCTCGTCTTCGACCAAGCACACTCACAGTCTCGTTCTTTATCGCTCCTCCCCTCCCTACAGTGTCTTGTGTACAGACTAAAGTGACCTCCGTGTCTTCCTTTCCGACTTTCATCGGTGACACACATTTCATCGTACGTTCTACGGTGGGTGTATCCTTCGTTACTACTCACCGTGCATCTGAGACCCTCGGTACGACTGACTTATGTCCTCCCCAAGCATCTACCGGTGTATCGCTAGTATACGGTAACGTCGGTTCTCTTTTGTAAGACACCAGGGTTTTCATCACTTCTCTTTGTAGACACGACGTGTGAGTCCGTTGTTTTACCAAAACAAAAAACTGTATTTCAGATGATTGTAAAAACCACATTAATGACTCCTTATCGTCCGTAGGTGTCTACTTTCGTGTGAGTCTTTTATCATGTACCCCAACACCTCGGCCGTTAGGGGTTACTGGTTATGTTGGTCAGGATTTAAAGGTTAGTTTCATTTCTCTATTTAACGATCTTTGTCCTTTTTATTCTATTTAACATAAAGTCTTAATAGACACTCCGGAAAGTCATGTTTATATCATTGAAGTCACCATAAGAAGTACCACTGAGGAGTACCTTGTTTAAATTTGTATTTTAATGTTAAGTAAATGATGTTTTATTATTTTTGTAATATTGAGTCATCACCGAATTTCCTAACACTGTATACGAGAGTCAGACAAAACCCCCTACAAATTAAAGACTCAACGACTAGGCCTCCGTCACTGTTTCGTCGCCCGTTTCACAAGCACGGCGAGTGAACTGTTAGGTTACGGTTATGGACACACGAGTGGATGAAGCACTTAGGTACATTAAATATTTTGGTCGTCCAATTGACCAGTTACACAGTGACGTAGGATAATAGACAAGAGTATGATTTAGCGTAATTTTGTGTGGCTCACTGACTTATTTCTTATTACAGGGGGACTATAGGTTTGTGTCTTCTACCGTAGAGTCCCATGTCTAGTGACCTTGTCTTATCGCCGTAAGGTCTTGAAAGTAAATGACACATTTTACCGAACGTTCCTGATAGATCAGTTGACGTCTTAGTCTTGTAATCGTAAAGACTATTATAGTCTTACCAATAAAAATTTCCCCTCAAACTAAGTGTTCTACTAATCGGGGTAATACTAAGCATTGTGGTAAAGTTACTATATCAAGTAAGTTCTGTTTATTGTGTCATAAATCTTTGAATTTTATAAACAAGTGTCCGGTCCGAGTACTAATTTTCGGTACCCGTTACGATTATGACGAGAGATTTCAAAAGGGAGAAGTTTCATGATTATGTACATGTACGAGTTCGTCTATTTTATTATGTGTCGGTGTGTCCGATTAATTTATACGTTTCGTTGTTTATATTTACACATTTTGTTAAAGGAAATTAATACAGAACAAACCAATGTGTAAATCCTACTGGTATATTAACTCGAAACTAGTGGTCTACATATATAAAAACGTTGTAATCGTTTACGACCTAATGTTTTAATTATGATATTGATTATTAAAATATTATATACAGTAGTCTAGGAACTAGGTCTGTAAAACAGGGAATAGATGAACAGTACATAAACAAAACACTAAAAATTATGTGTGGTTTTGTTATAAGACGACCCTTCTTTACGTTACATAGTATTAAACTAAAACTAAAAATAAGGGGATAAGTGAGAAGTACGGAGACCAAAGAAGAAATCTCTCATTCCTTCGAAACATTTAAAATATAAGACCATTATGGTTGTGTGTGTGTGTAGTGTATTAAGAAAAAGATACAACGACGACGAAGTCAGCACAGGCTGAGACACGCTGGGATATCTGCCGTCGGGTGGTCCGAGGGAGTAGGGACCCTAAGAGGTCCGTTCTTGTGACCTCACCCAACGGTAAAGGAAGAGGTTACGTACTTTCACTTTTCACTTTCACTTCAGCGAGTCAGCACACACTGAGAATCGCTGGGGTGCCTGACGTCGGATGGTCCGAGGAGACAGGTACCCTAAAAGGTCCGTTCGCTTGACCTTACCTCACGGTAGCGGAAGAGGTAAAAGATACAATGTCACTCAAATTCAAATCTATCACTTTATGAATGTACAATTTACACACACACACACACACACACACACACACACACACACGCGCGCGCGCGCGAGTCAGCACAGGTTGAAAAACCCTGGGCTACCTGACATCGGAGGGTCCGAAGAGAGAAGTACCTTAAAGGGTCCGTTCTTATGACCTCACCCAACGGTAAAGGTAAAGATTTAAAGAGACGTTTGTCCGAAAGATGACCTACGGTTTTACTTTTAGAATGACCCACATTGACACAGGTATAATCTTATATAACTCTCCTAAGTCTTAAAATTTCTCCTTTACTGATACTAAGAGTTTCCAAAATTATTATATCCTAGTTGAAGATTTTATTACATTTCGAAGAAGATTTTTTATGTCACGATTATTTTCCGTTTATAAGGTTATATAGCTAGGTTAGAACTTTGTGTTTCGAACGTTTTTCTCCTTTTTATTATTGTCGGTAGGTGTCTCGTGTACGTTGTCATTACCCGAAAACATGTAAAATGAAATAGAGGGGAAATACCTTCGAGAGTATTGACAGTCTCGGTTCTAGGTTAGGGTCCATAGGGGGTGCTACGTAGGCGAAAAGTAGTGAAAAGTGGCGGAGGACATTATGGTACCGAAGTAAGACTTTGACTGGAGGGTGAACGAGGAGAGTCACTTTATTTTGTAAGGTAAAAACTCTGAAAAATAAATAAAATAATAAATTGAAAAATAAAAATATTCGTATATCGGCTAATTGTAACGACACTATCAAAGTTAACCTGTCGTTTCCCTGAACCGGTATGTGTGTGTACATAGACGAGAGGATGTTTGACGGGAGGGTAGGTCCGTCGGTGTATTGTAACTCGACTTAAGGTACACGAGGCGTCATCCAGGAACAACTAATAGGTAAAATTTATAACCACACATATGTACAGGTAAGATTTGAGGGATAGACAGGAAAGGGGAATAAAAGGTGGGGAGGTCGTTTATTTTGTGCGAAAGACTATACGTAAAAAGTTTCTAAAAAGATTGACAACTTAGATCTCTTTGTAAGACTTCGTCATCATTAGACTACATCGAACATGTAGTGTTTCCGTTTTTATTTTCCTATTAACAAAAGGAGTAATGTCGTTTTCTATTAGGGAGTCTATCAAACTATCCTGTTTACGAAAAACTTATTCTGTAAAAGTCCCAACAAAGACCGACTTTGACTAAACAGTAGGTAGTTCATTTGCTTTCTTGTGTGCATCCGCCGTGTCGTCATTTTGGGACAGACGGTCACGCCTCGACGGTCTCTACGCGCACGGCGGGGAGCGACCCTTCCCGGGGACCCCCTCCTTTGCCGTCGGGTGAGGTCCTGAGATTGGATCCCTTAAGGCACCTGTCTCCGCGGACCACCTAAGGTCAGGCACCTCAACGTTGCTCGACCTATGTTGACTCGTGTTTATGTGTGTAGGAGTAAATTGATGTTGGTATAGTACAGAAGATAAAAGAGACAACATAAATAAGTGGATACCCTATCCGTTGTTGATCGTTCTAACGTACAGTATAGACTATGACTATAATACAGAATAGTAAGACGTTTATAATTTAATAAGACGTTTACTGGACTTCAAAGGAGAATGGACACCTAGTCGTATCCGTCCAAATCCATGTCACACTTATTTTCATCGAGCTTTACGAATATAGGTGAATGAGTTAATAACTACTTTGGTGTCCTCTAAGAGGTTCCCCTTATACAGGATTAATGGAGGACCTATTTTTATCTTTGTACTGTTAAATGAGTTATTTTTTCTTTTGTCAGGACCTTACTAACCTACGTACGATTATAAACAACTTATTTATCTCAGGAAACCAGGGACTAAATATTGTTTTAAAATCTAAATGTAAAGGTACTATTAATAGCTACAATTAATAAAAGAGTATGATTGGACAACAGACACATAGATGAAACTTCTTTTGTAGACAAGTTCCCCGAACGTTTATATAAGAGGGTAAGACGTTCAACGGAAGAATGAGACAAACTGAGAAAGGAAACGACATATATAAAAATCAAACTACATAAGAGTCAATAGATTAAAAGGAAAACGACGGACACGAATAGGACAGTATAGGTACTTTAATAATTATTCATGTCCCAGTACTTATGTCTTACTTCGTTCCGTTTCTTATTATCTTAAAACGGTTCTTTTACGTGACCAGTATCGTTTGTGGGAGAAGGTTGTTGTGTTCTCTTCTGAGATGTGTACCTGTAGTGGTCTACCAGTTGTGACTTTAGTCTAACTAATATAAGAAACGTCGGTTTCTACCTCTTCGAGATATGTCAGTTGTTTTTGTTCTGGTCCTCGACTGACACCGAGTCTAGTACTTGAGGAATAACGGTTTAAGTCTGAATTTAACTTCTTTCATCCCTTTTGGCGATCTGGTAAGTCCATACTGGATTTAGTTTAGGGAATACTAATATGTCACCTTCACTCTTTATCTAAATTCCCGGATCTAGACTATCGATCTCACGGACCACTTGATACCTTACTCGAAGCACTGTAACATGTCCTCTGTCCCTAGTTCTGGTAGGGGTACCTTTTCTTTACGTTTTTTCGTTTTGCCGACAGACCCCTCCGGAATGTTTATCGACACTTTTCTTCTCTCCACTTTTCGTTTCCTCTTTTCCTTTCTATATTCGTAGACTTACGTCTCAAGGTTTCTTATCGTTCCTCTCTATTCTTTCGGAAGGAGTCGATAGTTACGTTTCTTTATCTCCTTTTCTTGTCTTACCCTTTCTGATCTCTAGAGAAGTTCTTTTAATCTCTATAGTTCCCTTGTAAAGTACATTTCTACCCGAGCTATTTCCTGTCGTTACCATACCTGGATTGTCTTCGTCTTCTATAATTCTTCTTCACCGTTCTTATGTTTCTTCTTGACATGTTTTTTCTAGAAGTACTGGTTCTATTAGTGCTACCACATTAGTGAGTGGTTCTCGGTCTGTAAGACCTTATACTTCAGTTCACCCGGAATCTTTTGTAGTAATGCTTACTTCGATCACCTCCACTACCTTAAGGTCAACTCGACAAAGTTTAGGACTTTCTACTACGACACTTTCACAACGTGAATTATACGGTCTTTTAAACCTTTTGAGTCGACACCGGTGTCCTGACCTTTTCAGTCAAAAGTAAGGTTAGGGTTTCTTTCCGTTACGGTTTCTTACAAGTTTGATGGTGTGTTAACGTGAGTAGAGTGTGCGATTATTTCATTACGAGTTTTAAGAGGTTTGGTCCGAAGTCGTTATATACTTGGTACTTGAAGGTCTCAATTTCGACCAAAATCTTTTCCGTCTCCTTGGTCTCTAGTTTAACGGTTGTAGAGAACCTAGTAGCTTTTTCGTTTTTTAAAGGTCTTTTNGAAACTGACACACCTAGTGTTGTTTGACACCTTTTAAGACTTTCTCTACCCTTATGGTCTGGTGGACTGGACGGAGAACTCTTTGGACATACGTCCAGTCCTCCGTTGTCAATCTTGACCTGTACCTTGTTGTCTGACCAAGGTTTATCCTTTTCCTCAAGCAGCTCCGACATATAACAGTGGGACGAATAANTTTTCGTTTCCTCTTTTCCTTTCTATATTCGTAGACTTACGTCTCAAGGTTTCTTATCGTTCCTCTCTATTCTTTCGGAAGGAGTCGATAGTTACGTTTCTTTATCTCCTTTTCTTGTCTTACCCTTTCTGATCTCTAGAGAAGTTCTTTTAATCTCTATAGTTCCCTTGTAAAGTACATTTCTACCCGAGCTATTTCCTGTCGTTACCATACCTGGATTGTCTTCGTCTTCTATAATTCTTCTTCACCGTTCTTATGTTTCTTCTTGACATGTTTTTTCTAGAAGTACTGGTTCTATTAGTGCTACCACATTAGTGAGTGGTTCTCGGTCTGTAAGACCTTATACTTCAGTTCACCCGGAATCTTTTGTAGTAATGCTTACTTCGATCACCTCCACTACCTTAAGGTCAACTCGACAAAGTTTAGGACTTTCTACTACGACACTTTCACAACGTGAATTATACGGTCTTTTAAACCTTTTGAGTCGACACCGGTGTCCTGACCTTTTCAGTCAAAAGTAAGGTTAGGGTTTCTTTCCGTTACGGTTTCTTACAAGTTTGATGGTGTGTTAACGTGAGTAGAGTGTGCGATCATTTCATTACGAGTTTTAAGAGGTTTGGTCCGAAGTCGTTATACACTTGGTACTTGAAGATCTCAATTTCGACCAAAATCTTTTCCGTCTCCTTGGTCTCTAGTTTAACGGTTGTAGAGAACCTAGTAGCTTTTTCGTTTTTTAAAGGTCTTTTTGTAGATAATGACGAAATAACTGATACGGTTTCGAAAACTAACACACCTAGTGTTATTTGACATCTTTTAAGACTTTCTCTACCCTGATGGTCTGGTGGACTGGACGGAGAACTCTTTGGACATACGTCCAGTCCTCCGTTGTCAATCTTGACCTGTACCTTGTTGTCTGACCAAGGTTTATCCTTTTCCTCAAGCAGCTCCGACATATAACAGTGGGACGAATAAATTGAATATACGTCTCATGTAGTACTCTTTACGACCCGACCTTCTTCGTGTTCGACCTTAGTTCTAACGACCCTCTTTATAGTCAATAGAGTCTATACGTCTACTGTGGTGGAAATACCGTCTTTCACTTCTCCTTGGATTTTCGGAGAACTACTTTCACTTTCTCCTCTCGCTTTTTCAACCGAATTTCGAGTTGTAAGTCTTTTGATTCTAGAACCGTAGACCAGGGTAGTGAAGGACCCTTTATCTACCCTTTAGTGACCTTTGTCACAGTCTGAAATAAAACCCCCCGAGGTTCTAGTGACGTCTACCACTAACGTCGGTACTTTAATTTTCTGCGAATGAGGAACCTTGCTTTTAATACTGGTTGGATCTATCGTATAAGTTTTCATCTCTGTAATGAAACGGCTGATTCCAGACAGATCATTTCCGATACCAAAAAGGACACCAGTACTTACCTACAGTCTCGACCTGACACTTCTTTCGACTTGCGACGTCTTAACTACGAAAATTTGACACCACAAATTTTCTGAGAACTCTCAGGGAACCTGACTTTCCTCTAGGTTGGTCAGGTAAGACTTCCTCCAGTCGGGACCCTAAAGAAACCTCCCTTACTACGACTTAGACTTTGAGGTTATGAAACCGGTGGAGTACGCTTCTCAATTGAGTAACTTTTTCTGAGACTAGGACCCTCCCTAACCCCCGTCCTCATCTTCCCCTGCTGTCTCCTACTCTACCGACCTACCGTAGTGACTGAGTTACCTGTACTCAGACTCACTTGAGGCCCTCAACAACTACCTGTCCCTCCGAACCACACGACACTAAGTACCCCAGTGTTTTCAGTCTGTGCTGACTCGCTGACTTGACTTGACTTGACTTGTCACAGTACTTCAAAATGGGAATATATAAGACACTTAAAAAATTCAAATCCAGAATTAAAATCCAGTAAACTAAAAGTAAGTGCCACTTTCTACTCTCAACTGGAAGTAACAAAGAATACACTTATGGGTCAAAAGGGTTGTGTTAAACGACTTCACTGACAGGAAAAGGGAACCACGTAACAACTGTGAGAACAGTTTATAGTTAACTGATTTATATATATTTAATTATACGTTCGAAAAATAAGACAAGACAACCAGAAACGTAGACAGAAATATCGTTATCATATAACAAGTTTATTACATTGAAACATTGTATAAAACTTTGGTCCTACGTACTACTGAGGTTACAAAAGACTATTCGTGACGTAACTTAGACAGTAACTGGACCCATCATACCTATAAAATAGTTTAAGTTTAGTTTTCATGTTAACGTATATTGGATCTCGACAATCCTATAGATAATAACTTCTTCCTTTTTAGTCGTTCACAACCGTTTCTATACCTCTTTTTGGGGAACCCGTGACTACTATATTTCCTTTAACCATGTCGGTGACACCTTTTACAATATCTCCAAACAGTTTTTTAATTTGGATGATCCAGTAAACGGTCAGTATAGACCTATAAATATGTCTCTATATCTTTAATCTTAGAACCTCTCTATAACGTAAGGGTACAAGTGAGGTCGTAATAAATGTTATTGATTCTATATTTTTGGTGAATTTACAGATAAAGACCTTTATACCTAATTTTTTTTTTGACTGTATATGTTTGTCACTTTGTAATGGGTTGAAATTATTTCCTCCTTTAGGACTGTAACGTTATTATATTTTCCTGAACCTCCAGTAAAAAATTCACTTTATTAAGTCTGTGTCTCTTCATTTATGACTTACTAGATTAAATGCACTCAATAGACATTGTCGGTTTGAGTATATTCGTTTCTCTCTTCTCACCACCAAAGATCCCGGACCCCTTCCCTCTTTACCTTTTCACTAGTAGTCTCGTTTGTTTCAAAGCCAATAAGTTCAGTTTAATTCAAGTCCTCTGGAAGATATGTTACATCAGGGATATCAATTATTAAAACATATGAGTTCCGAAGATTATTCCATCTACGATACAACACAAAAATAATATTTTAATATTAATTTTTTTCTCCGTCTCCTTTGAAACTCTTTCTTCCTATAGAAATACCGGAACTATCACCCGTACGAAAGTACCTACATGAGAAAGGGGTCTAGAAGTCCTCCTCCCGTAATTTATACGTGTATTCAAATGTATACAACGTCGAGTTACCGTCCGAAGGGACCACCGAGTCACCATTACTTAGACAGACGTTACATCCTATACGTCCAATCATAGGAACGCAGTCCTTCTAGGGGACCTCTTCCCTCACCAATGAAGGAGACCATAAAAACGGACCTCTCAAGGTACCTGTCTCTACGGAACAACCGATCTCAGTAACCCCTAAATGTCATCGATTTTGAGTATGAAAAGAGATAGTACTTGGGTCACGGGATATCACTTTATCTATTTAAAAGATTGTCCTGTATTTAACCTTAGTTTGTGTGAAAGTAAGTATTTGAGAAGAAGAACGAGATGTCCGTTCTTCTCTCTGTATTTTCGAATGATCTTTAAATATGGATGTTCTCATAGTCCTCTTGAATTTATTTATATGATCATAAAATAAAATAACTACACAGGTGTTTAAAAATAAATAGTAAGATATAAAAATAAATTTTTAGACGTGATTAAGAATTTTAAAAGGAAAGAATTCGAATTTTTCAAGTGGTCAGTTCTAAAAAACCAACACCACATGACTTAGTGTCTTATGTTAAATATTTAAGATTAAAATTTCTGTGAAAATATAAACTTTCCTACAAGTACTGATCCGATTAAAAATCTTTTCTACTAAGTGGTAAGATTAAACCCCTTTCCGTATTACGTCACTGATCTTTCCGAAAAATTTCAAAGAATATCGTATCTTATAGTCCTGAGTGGGTCAAATTATAGTTATTTTATCTCAAATAATATATAAAATAGAGTACGTTCACATACGTATCGAATTTTTTCTTTAAAAAACAAAGAAAAACCCTGGGTAATTAACGGAAAATAAAAATGTGAAACTAAAATTTAAGAGATAATTAAAGTAACTAAATTCATTTTAGATATTCAATATCAAGTGTATATCCGTTGGAAGTGTCTACGAACTATAAAATTGAATACTTTTAATAAAATTAGTTGACTAATTTCTTACGAGACTTTAATGTGGTATAGGTACATCAACTTGTTTTATATGGACTTTTGAACCCAGTTAATCAAAAAAAAGACACACACACAGTAAGTCTTTATTGAAAAGGTTCAATTACGACGGTGATTCACGACTAGACTCTAAAGTTATCAAAAAAAAAAAAAATCACTGAATGACGAACATGAAATAAAAAAAAAAAATGTAAAAGACAAAAAAAAAAAAAAGAATTAAAATTTTAGAAATTAAGAATGTACGCAAGGGTTTGTACTTGGGGGGAGGGTGGAGGGAGGGGTGTTGTAGAGAGACCCCGTAGGGGTACGTGGTCGGGGTTCGTACGACGTGGGACGCAGTCTGTATCTGACCACTAAGTTAAGAATGCACTATCATATGTACAATCTTACGGCAAGAGGGTTTAGTAGGGTGGGAGAGGGAGACTCAGGTTTTCAGGCAATATGTGTAGACACAGAAAAAAGGACAGAACGTATCTCCCAGCAGTAACGGTAGAAGGATTTAAGGTATATATACACAATCATATGACATAACCACAAAAAGAAAGACCGAATGAAGTGAGACATATTAACCGAGGTCAAAGTAGGTAGAGTAGTCTTGACTAAGTTTACTTAAGAAAAATTGCCGACTCATTATGAGGTAACACATATACATGGTGTCGAAAGAATAGGTAAGTAGACGACTACCTGTAGATCCAACAAAGGTACAGGACCGATAATATTTGTCACGACGCTACTTGTAACCCCATGTACACAGAGAAAGTTAAGACCAAAGGAGCCACACATACGGGTCGTCACCCTAACGACCCAGTATTCCATCAAGATAAACGTTAAAAAATTCCTTAGAGGTGTGACAAGAGGTATCACCGACATGATCAAACGTAAGGGTGGTTGTCACATCCTCCCAAGGGAAAAGAGGTGTGGGAGAGGTCGTAAATAACGAACGTCTAAAAACCTAGCGTCGGTAAGACTGACCACACTTCACCATGGAGTAACACCAAAACTAAACGTAAAGAGATTATTACTCACTACAACTCGTAGAAAAGTACACAAACAATCGGTAGGCATACAGAAGAAACCTCTTTACAGATAAATCAAGAAGTCGGGTAAAAAACTAACCCAGTACATAAAAAGACCACAACTCGACGTATTCAACGAACATATAAAAACTCTAATCGACAAACAGTCAACGAAGTAAACGATAATAAAAGAGGGTAAGTCTTCCGACAGAAAAGTGGAACGAATATAAAAGGAAACAACACGTCTTCGAAAATTAAAATTAATCTAGGGTAAACAAATAAAAACGAAAATAAAGGTCTTAAGACCCTCCACCTAGTATCTCCTAGGACGACACTAAATACAGCCTCTCACAAAACGGATACAAGAGGAGATCCTCAAAATATCAAAGACTAGAATGTAAATCTAGAAATTAGGTAAAACTCAAATAAAAACACACGCCACAATCTTTCACTAGATCAAAGTAAGAAAATGTTCACCAACTGGTCAAAAGGGTCGTGGTGAACAATTTCTCTAACAGAAATGAGGTAACATATAAGAACGGAGGAACCAGTTTCTATTCCACAGGTATACACACACCTAAATAAAGACCCGAAAGATAAGACAAGTTGTGTCAAAAAAAAAAAATTGAGGTTTATTTCAAGAATTAAAGGTGTCAATAAATTAAAGTTCGTATAATCAATTCCTTTCCAATCTTAACATTACAGTTACTTTACAGAGGACATAGATAGTCAATTAAATATAAAACACTACCTTAGGAACGATCTGATGGATGACCAGGTAAAAAGTTTTAAGTAAACGTATAAACATAAATAAAAGAGATGGATTAAGGACAAAAAGTAGAATGAGAGATATCATTTATAGAAACACATACAAGGTACCTAAACTCTCTCTTTCTCTTTCGTTGTCCTTCTCTTCCTTTCATCCTCTCTCTAACCTCTCTTTTTCTTTCATCTTAAAAATTTCTAATTCCATTAAAAATACTACGAGGTTTAAATAATTACGTATAATCATCATAATTAACTACCAAATATCTGATAAAATAATTATATTGTTAAGTTTGGATTACTATGTAATAATAAAAACAAAGACACACAAGAGTACTAATAATACATTCAACATACCTAAATATGTTTTTAGTTTTACATTAACAAAAAAAAAATGTGATCTGAAAGCACTCTTAATTTACTTGGAAAAAACCACACCATTTGAGTAAGGACATAACAACAAAAAAATTTAGGGATTCGGCATAGGCTGAGAAACCCTGAGGTACTTGACATCGGACGGTCCGAGGAGACAGGAACCCTAAAGGGTACGTTCTTATGACCTCACTCAACGGTAAAGGAAGAGGTCCCCTAGAAGGGTTGGGTCCTTAGTTTGGGTCCAGAGGATGTAACCGTCCGTCTAAGAAATGGTGACTGTTTGGTCCCTTTGGAAATTTAAGTATGAATAGTTAGATAAATAAAATACGTAATCTTTCCAGAAGATGTACCTAAATACCTTTGTAAAGACCCTTTTATTTCTGCACTGAAAGAAGATTATCGTTAGTCTTCGAAATAAGAAGAACTCCATACTTGTTAATTTAAGTTATTTTTACATCGTGTAAATTGTAGTATTTATATTTAATAATTTAAGTTGGACTGGGACATATACAGTCTAAAGAGTGATGAAAATTTATGAAAAAATTAATACCTTTCGACTTCCTTTTTGTTTTCAATTGTACGGTACAGACGGGGAATTACACTACTTAGANCGAAATAAGAAGAACTCCATACTTGTTAATTTAAGTTATTTTTACATCGTGTAAATTGTAGTATTTATATTTAATAATTTAAGTTGGACTGGGACATATACAGTCTAAAGAGTGATGAAAATTTATGAAAAAATTAATACCTTTCGACTTCCTTTTTGTTTTCAATTGTACGGTTCAGACGGGGAATTACACTACTTAGATTATTAATTAAAACAAAGTTATTGATTCTAAAGTCAACTCTATGTTCTTACAGAAATTGAATTTTTTTTTTTTTTTCGGTATGTCAAGGGAAACAAGGATATGGTGGTTAATTCTTTATCACATTACTGTAACCCCCTTTTTTATCTTTGAGGTATTCGCTAATATTATATTATTTTCTTGTAGGTGTCTAAAAGAAAAACTGAATTTATATAAAGTTTTTATAAAGGTTCCTGAAACGTTTCTATTATTCTGGTACTTGACTCTTCGTGGAGTGTACAATGACTCTATTTTAAACTTTGGGTACCGCCTAAGTACAACTACATACCGTTTTTGATTATGTTGTAACATTTCATTAATTGGAGGTTAATTTTATTTATTTAAATATAAATTTTTATTTATTTATTTAAAATTTTTTCTTTCTTTTAGTCATGGGTATACTATTCGACGTCTCCAGTTTTACTTGTTGAATCATTGTACATAAAAATCTTTTTTTTTTCATTTTAGTATAACAATAAAAAACGTTTTTGTCATGTAGAGGTTTTATGACATACAAGAAGTTAATTTGTGACCTTCGATTACCTTATTCTGTTACCATAATTTACTAAAATGAATTTGTCCGTCGGGACGTGTTATTGAACGTTACAAATTAAATACGGTAAAAGATGAATAGACCTTCGTGAATTTATTAAAAATATAATAAAATAATAAATTTCGTTTAGGCTTGGAACGATACACAGGAATGAATGAAGGTAAAAATGTTGACACTTTCATTTTTCAGTGAAGTTCATGGAGCATCGTTTCGATCATGCATCAACATATGAAAGGTGTCATTGTAAAGTTATAACTTTCTTAATGTAAATAAGTATGAACACCTGAAATTTTATACTTTTGTCTACTATTTCTTACATTGTTTTTTATTCGACATTTTATTCGGTGAAATTAACTGTACCATAAAATTGTACTAATCGGTTGTTGATTTACATTATTGAACATTACATTAGGGTAAAATCCCTTTTTAAAAGTCGAATCTCAGAGATAAATTCCTCCATCGGGATAATTTTGATTTTGCTAAAATGTGGGGTTTTTATAATTACTATTACCTTCCTAACTATCTTCCTTCCTTTTTATGTATATTATCACTATGTTAATTGAAACTTTCTGTACGGGAACGTTACTTTTCCTTCAAACAACCTTCGTCCCAAATTATACTCGTGTCATCCCTACAAAAGACATGGAACAAGTAACAGGGGTTATGGCTCCTTACCACCGTAGATGGTCCCGAGTGTCTCACTTTTCTCAGTTTTCTTTTGTCCGTTTCGACTCAGTCCTGGTCCGGACGTCCCTTTCGGTCCTTCTGCACCACCTTGACTCGAACCCCGTTCGAGGTATACGGTTAGTCAGGATGGATTGAGACTGAACACGGACAGGAAACAGTAGGAACTCTTAATTCACATTTACGATTACGGATCAGAGACGTAAGACACTACTTAATCACTTACTTAAATGACAGGTATTCAAGTCAAGTCAAGTCAGTGAGTCAGTACAGGCTGAGAAGCACTGGGGTACCTGACGTCGTGTGGTTCGAAGGGACAGGAAGTGGTTAGGGTCTCAAATGGGTTTGAGTCCAGGTAACTCCGTCACTACGGTAGGTTGGTAGAGTATGAGACGGCAGGGGAATAGCAGGGTATGAGACCTACTTTACTATTCTCCCTCTCTTTACGTGGGTGTGTTTCTCGTATTTTTATCGTTGTCCGTAACATTGTGTGTGCACACTTGGTGTCTGGCCCTTATCTGACGACGGTTACGTCTCTAGACTCCGACCTCGTCTCACTAATCTTGACTTCGGGTTTTGTTACTAAGGTACCTTGTACTATACCCTCATTTAGTCGACACCAAAAGGATAACTAACTAACTGTCTTGCACCAGGTGACCTCTTCCCTTACCGTTCGGTGAAGTCATAAGAACGGAACTCTTAGGGTACTTGTCATCCTTTTCCGTTTTACTATCGTATGGTTTTCTCCAGTAATCCACGGGTTATACGATGACCTCTAGTCACCTCTTCATTGGGGTCTTTCTTACTTCCCTACCTCGGTTTTGTTTTTGTTATGGATCAACACCTACACTGACCACTATCTTCGTTCTAGGAGATTTCTCGTTATAACGTATGTTTGGACCTTACAGTCCAGGTACTTAGTTCCGTTTAACCTTCACCAGTTTGTTCTCTACCGTTCCCACTTGCAGCTGTAGGATCCTTAGTCGCTTGATTTTACCTGACTTAACCCACTTAAATTGAGTCTACTGGTAATATAGATGATGACGCCCGTCCTTAGGGAGTCTTCTTTACCTCATCGGTAGTACCAGTTATTTTCTCAGGCTTTACGTCATGAACCTACGTTAGATTTTTTGCTGTCTTACTAGAGACAAGCAGAGGTTCGTTTGGTAAGTTATAGTGTCATTAGGTTCAGATACGGGGTTGTTCATTGTGACTTCTTCGACTTCAACTTGCCAAAATACTTCTGGATGTTCTGGAAAATCTTTATTATGGGTTTTTTCTACAGGAAAAGTAATATCCCCTGATCTTACGTTTTCATCCTTCAGTTCTTTGTGGACCTCATCGTCCGTTTAAACCGGAACCTTACGCCTTACTTCGTCCCGTTTCTGATTAGCTCAAAACGGTTCTTTTGCGTGACCAGTATCGTTTGTGGGAGAAGGTTGTTGTGTTCTCTTCTGAGATGTGTACCTGTAGTGGTCTACCAGTCGTGGTTTTAGTCTAACTAATATAAGAAACGTCGGTTTCTACCTCTTCGAGATACGTCAGTTGTTTTTGTTCTGGTCCTGGACTGACACCGAGTCTAGTACTTGAGGAATAACGGTTTGACTCTGACTTTAACTTCTTTCATCCCTTTTGACGATCTGGTAAGTCCATACTGGATTTAGTTTAGGGAATACTAATATGTCACCTTCACTTTTATCTAAATTCCCGGATCTAGACTATCGATCTCACGGACCACTTGATACCTTACTCCAAGCACTGTAACATGTCCTCTGTCCCTAGTTCTGGTAGGGGTACCTTTTCTTTACGTTTTTTCGTTTTTACCGACAGACCCCTCCGGAATGTTTATCGATACTTTTCCTCTCTCCGTTTTTCGTTTCCTCTTTTCCTTTCTATATTCGTAGACTTACGTCTCAAGGTTTCTTATCGTTCTTCTCTATTCTTTCGAAAGAAGTAGCTAGTTACGTTTCTTTATCTCCTTTTCTTGTCTTACCCTTTCTGATCTCTAGAGAATTTTTTTAATCTCTATGGTTCCCTTGTAAAGTACGTTTCTACCCGAGCTTTTTCCTGTCTTTACCATACCTGGATTGTCTTCGTCTTCTATGATTCTTCTCCACTGTCCTTATGTACCTTCTTGACATTTTTTTCTAGAAGTACTGGGTCTATTGGTACTACCACACTAGTGATTAGGTCTCGATCTGTAGAACCTTACACTTCAGTTCACCCGGAATCTTTCGTAGTGATGCTTGTTTCGATCACCTCCACTACCTTAAGGTCACCTCGACAAAGTTCAGGACTCCCTACTACGACACTTTCACGACGTGAGTTATACGGTCGTTTAAACCTTTTGAGTCGTCCCCGGTGTCCTGACCTTTTCCAGTCAAAAGTAAGGTTAGAATTTCTTTCCGTTACGGTTTCTTACGAGTTTGATGGTGTGTTAACGTGAGTAGAGTGTCCGATCATTCCATTACGAGTTTTAAGAGGTTCGGTCCGAAGTCGTTATGTACTTGGCACTGAAGGACTACAAGTTCGACCAAAATCTTTTCCGTCTCCTTGGTCTCTAGTTTAACGGTTGTAGGTGACCTAGTACCTTTTTCGTTCTCTCACGGTCTTTTTGTAGATAAAGACGAAATAACTGATACAACTTCGGAAACTGACACACCTAGTGTTATTGACACCTTTTAAGACTTTCTCTACCCTTATGGTCTGGTGGACTGGACGGAGAACTCTTTAGACATACGTCCAGTCCTTCGTTGTCAATCTTGACCTGTACCTTGTTGTCTGACCAAGGTTTATCCTTTTCCTCATGTAGTTCCGACATATAACAGTGGGACGAATAAATTGAACATACGTCTCATGTAGTACTCTTCGCGACCTGACCTTCTTTGTGTTCGAGTTTAGTTCTAACGACCCTCTTTATAGTTATTGGAGTCTATACGTCTACTGTGGTGGGAATACCGTCTTTCACTTCTCCTTGATTTTTCGGAGAACTACTTTCACTTTCTCCTGTCGCTTTTTCAACCGAATTTCGAGTTGTAAGTCTTTTGCTACTAGTACCGTAGGCCAGGGTAGTGAAGTACCCTTTATCTACTCCCCCTTGTCACCTTTGTCACAGTCTGAAAAAAAACCCCCCCCCCCCCGAGGTTTTAGTGACGTCTACCACTGCCGTCGGTTTTTTAATTTTCTGTGAATAAGGAACCTTCTTTTCAATACTGGTTGGATCTATCGTATAAGTTTTCGTCTCTGTAATGAAACAGTTGATTCCAGGTAGATCAGTTCCGATACCAAAAAGGACACCAGTACATACCTACACTCTCAACCTGACATTTCTTCCGACTCGTGGCTTCTTAACTACGAAAACTTGACACCACAACCTCTTCTGAGAACTCCCAGGGAACCTGACGTTCCTCTAGGTTGGTCAGGTAAGATTTCCTCTAGTCGGGACCCTAAAGAAACCTTCCTTACTACGATTTCGACTTTGAGGCCATGAAACCGGTGGAGTACGCTTCTAAACTGAGTAACCTTTTCTGAGACTACGACCCTCCCTAACCCCCGACCTCCTCTTTACCTGCTGTCTCCTACTCTACCGACCTACCGTAGTACCTGAGCTATCTGTACTCAGACTCACTTGAGGCCCTCTACCACTACCTGTCCCTTCGGACCGCACGACGCTAAGTGGCCCAGCGTTTCTCAACCTGTGCTGACTCTCTGACTTGACTTGACTTGAAAGGATAAGTAATCTAACACAAACGAATTCGATCAGGCTATATGTGAATAGTTTAATGATCATTAACGTTGATGTCATTGTATCGGTAAAACCTAATATACTCTTCTTTCAACTATGATGTATAAAATTCCATTTCTAAAGTACGGGTACCCTGATACACACACATTTATATGTATCTTATATATGGTCATATGTATGTAACTTTAGGATTGGGAGACATCAAGTCTTACATTGCTAATATCGTTATCCTAAAAGTACCTCTGTTAATTGAGTTCAGAAATCAGCAACAAGGGTTCGGTGATTTAGTGAAATCAACTAGAACGATTTTAGAGTTAGTGAAGACTAAGACAACGTTGGGGCACTTGTCTCCTCGAACTACCTGGGGTAACTGGCATCGGGTGGTTTGAAGAGACAGGTACCAGAAAGGGTCCGTTCTTATGACCTCACACAACGGTAAAGGAAGAGATCCCTTAAAAGAACTGGGTCCCTAACTTGGGTGTAGACATCACAGAGGACGTAACCGTCCGATTAAGAAATGGTGTCGTGGTAGACTCTTTGGTATTAAGATCCCTGAAGAAGACGTACATGTATGATACTTGTATGAAGACATACATCAAATAATAAATATTTAAATTGTCTTCGTATTGACATAGATAAAAGAAAACAAATACCGATCAAAAAAAAGGATATAAACACAAATAAAAAGAAATTTCGTATTTTAAATAAGAACACTATAACTTAATACAAATTCTTAGTGAAGTTACGACTTACTATGTGTGTGTGTGCGTATGTGTGTGTGATAAGTTGTTGTGTGAACGTATCATACCTAAACGTTGATATTGATTATAGTCACTTGTACCGAATCAAAACTATAAATCATCTTCTTTGACATACTTATCTTCGCTCCTCTCATAGGGTTTGTCCTCTTTAATCTCGTCTCTATACGTATCCTTATTTATGTTATTCCCGAAGGGACTACCGAGTTCGTCACTTCTTCTTGGACGTACGGGTCCTCTAGGTCCAAGCTGGGGACCCAGTACTTCTTGGGGACTTAATACTTTACCGTTGAGTAGAGTCATAAGAACGGATCTCTTAAGGTACCTGTCTCCTCGGACCACCCAATATCAGGTGGTCCAACGTTCCAACGTTTCTCTACCTCTACTGACTCGATGGTCGTGAAAGTTTATGTCCATTATATCCACTGTCCCAAGACGTGTTCTTGACAACTTAATATTAAATTTGAATTAGGGTTAAGTCTTTTCATAGTAATCCAACCTGAGATTTAGAGTTTTCTAACAGAACCTAAATTTTTATTCCTACGAGGAAATTCTTCTTTTACTCAAAAACTTTTTAACATTAATTTTCAATTATTTATGTTTACTTGTTTTCGTCCTTTCCTCTTGTGATGTAGAATTTGAATAGAGACTTCCTGTGTACAGGAGCATTACTTTTACTCCAGATAACCTTCGTTCCGAATTTGTCCGCACATCCTCTCTGGGAAGACATTGCTCCAAGAGCCCGGACTCGTACTCCTCACCCCCAAAGACGTCCCCGGATAGTCTCAACTTTCCCAGGTTCCTTGTCTCTCGATTTTAGACTCAGTCGCGGTCTGGACATTAGTTTGGGCATTTCCCCCTGACCCCGAGTCGACACCTTTCTTGGCTTATATGTCCGGTCGATATGTGATGAGAGACTTAACATAAACAGAAAAAATTGCACACTAGCACTATCTACAGTTACGGACCTGAAATAAAAGACACTCTTTAATTTCTAAACAAATCGTGAGTTCGAGACTTACTTTATTGTTTTAACCTTCTTTACGTAGGAATGGTTAGTCGTGCCATCAATTATGGTCCTTAAACTTGTACAATAGACACAAGGGGTTTGGTGTCTAACCCTAATCTATCGACGGTTACTTATTTAGATTCCTATCTCGTCTTGCGAAACTTTACTTAAGTCTATGGTTACTGAGGTACCATACCCTAGTATACTTGACACCCAAAAGATAACTAATCAACCGTAAATTAGTTCGATCAGTCTATTTTACAATTAATGTCAACACTTATGACCCCTGATATGTAAGTTCAAATATAGTTCTACTTTCTTCTTTCCTTATGTATTATACGACTTCTTTTCAGCGTATGTGTACAGACCTTCAGGTAGTCGTCTACTTACCTATTCTTTCGACACCATGTATATGTGTTACCTCATAATAAGTCGGCAATTTTTCTTAAGTAAACTTAGTCAAGACTACTCTACCCACTTTGACCTCGGTTAATATGTCTCACTTCATTCGGTCTTTCTTTTTGTGGTTATGTCATATGATTGTGTATATATACCTTAAATCCTTCTACCGTTACTGCTGGGACATACGTTCTGTCCTTTTTTCTGTGTCTACACATATGGTCTGAAAACCTGAGTCTCCCTCTCCCTCTCCCACCCTACTAAATCCTCTTACCCTTAATATTGTACATATGACAGTACATTCTTAACTTAGCGGTCAGGTACAGACTGCATCCCACGTCGAACGAACCCCGACCACGTACCCCTACTGGGTCTCTCTACAACACCCCTCCCTCCACCCTCCCCCCAAGTACAAACCCTTGCGTACATTCTTAATTACTAAAATTTTAAAAATTTTTTTTTTTAATTTTTAATTTTTTTTATTTTTTTTTTTTATTTTTTTTATTTTTTTTTTTTTTTTTTTTTTTTTTCTTTTCAGCGTATGTGTCTACGGAGACACACACACAACACATTTAGTTGTACGGAAAATGTATGTTCGTAAATATACACACACATACACACACACACTATTACACACACCTATGTAGATAGTCATTCTTTTATAATCGCATATCTACCTACTATGTTAAAAAAGACGTATATTTTATTGTATCTAACTTTAAATTCATACTAGAAATATAATTTTATAGGTCCTTCTTCTCTTTATATAATTATTTGGTTTTGTTTCGTAAAAGAAGTACAGAAGAACTATAATATATGTCTTGGAGTGAGAGTTAAAAAATTATAAATGACACTTTTATATGAAATAACTATTCGGTTTAAAAGGGTTTGTGAAAAAAGTAACGGAGAAAATGCAGAAACAAGGAATTTGATATCTACTACCCTAAGTCGTACCCTTAATGTTACGATATTTTATATCTGTGTTGGTATAGTACTAGACACCGTATCGACCTTGAACCAGAGTGTATGTACTTCTCTTGTCATGGTACTTTTTACCTGTGAGGTCAATTCACTCTTGGTGTACACCTTTTGTGAGAGGAAGAGGGATGTCGTCTACCGTAGGAGTCTTGTCGGTCGTCCTACTCCGGTATCCTCTAGTCCTGTTAGTCCTGTCACTGGTAGAGTTATTTCGGGCGTTTCATCTTCTCGTCTTCGACCAAGCACACTCACAGTCTCGTTCTTTATCGCTCCTCCCCTCCCTACAGTGTCTTCTGCACAGACTAAAGTAACCTCCGTGTTTTCCTCTCCGACTTTCACCGGTGACACACATGTCATCGTACGTTCTACGGTGGGTGTATCCTTCGTTACGACTCACCGTGCATCTGAGACCCTCGGTACGACTGACTTATGTCCTCCCCCAACATCTACCGGTGTATCGCTAGTATCCGGTAACGTCGGTTCTCTTTTGTAAGACACCAAGGTTTTCATTGTCGTTCCTTGTAGACACAACGTGTAAGTTCCTTCCTTTACCGAAACAAGAAACTGTATTTTAGATGATTGTAAAAACCACATTAATGACTCCTTATCGTCCGTAGGTGTCTACTTTCGTGTGAGTCTTTTATCATGTACCCCAACACCTCGGCCGTTAGGGGTTACTGATTATGTTGGTCCGGGTTTAAAGGTTAGTCGCACTTCTCCATTTAACGATCTTTGTTCTTCTTATTCTACTAAACGTCAAGTTCTAACAGACACTTCGGAAAGTCATTTTTCCTACAATGAAGCCACTGTAAGAAGTAGAACTATGGAGTACCTTATTTGAGTTTATAAAAGTTTCTTAACGTTAAGTGAAGGATGGTTTTCTTACTTATTGTAACACTGAGTTACCTTACACTAAACACAGGAGTATAAATAAAAAACGGTCTCATATTAAAAGGTCCACATCAAGTCTTGTCACCCAGTTCACAAGTACGGTGAGTGACTTTTGAGTTCGCCCTTTTATGCACATACGTAAGTGAGTACCCGACTTAAGTACGGTAGATTTAGGTAATCTATTTGGTCAATTAAATGGTGACGTAAGATAATCAACAAAGGTATCATTTACTGGAATTTTGTGGTTTAGTAACCGATTTTATTTAAAGGAAGAATATATGTTATTGTACTGGATGATATAGTCACACGTCTATTGAACTTATCTTATAGTCGTTAGATCAATGTAAATCATTGACAAATTTTACAAAAGAATATTAAACGAATACGTATCTTACTTTGTAATTATAACTAAAATGTTCCACCTCGTTTATGACATGATATTTTATATAATTATAAAGACTTAGAAGTTTTATAACAATTTATCTATTACGATTTAATCCAACCAGAACGGCTCATCGTTGGAGAGTCTGACCTTGTAAAATACACGATAAGGATTTAAGAAAGATTGAGATAATCGGGAATAATCCGCATAGGTTTCCTTTATTAGTTCTAAAAGTTCTACTACCCGGTGATAATTTGTTAATATAACGTTGAATATCAAGTAAATTTACATAAAGACTCTATAGATCGTAATATAAAGAAAAAATAATGATTTATTAGTCAGTATAAATAATAAAAGTCTATAGATTTCAGAGACTAAAGGTTACCAGATTTTTGAACACCACTTTTCCACTTAAAGAGACTTTTGTTTAGTTAAAAAATTTAATAATATGAACAAATCTGTACCAAATGACACCAAGGTCACTTAATAGTTGATCTGTTAGGTTCAGTGTTAATTTCAGTGAATATTTTTAACATTGATTTAGTACTGTTATTATTAGTTTATATTTGTAGTTAAATTAGGAAACATAAAAGAAACATCCACATAAATAAGTGGATACACTATCTTTTGTTGATAATTATTTTCCTAACGTGTCGTATAGACTAGAACAATCCAGGTTTGAGGATTTTATAAGTCGTTTACAGGACTTCAAGAGAGAATGGAGTCGGTTTCGTCCAAAACTACAGGAAACTTATGTTAATTGAGTTCGACGAATATAGATGGATGAGTTGACAACTACTTTGGTGTCCTCTCAGGGGTTCCCCTTATATGAGGTTAATATTAGATCAAGTTTTATCGTTGTACCACTGAGTAAGTTATTTTTTGTTTTACCAGGACCTTATTTAAGTACTGGGTGATTATAAACAACTTATTCATTACAGTAAGTCGGAGTCTAAATATTGTTACGAAATATAAACATAAAGACATTATTGATCACCATAATTCATAAAAAAGTCGATTGGACAACAGGTAAACATACAGAAGAAACCCCTTTTCAGACAAGTCCACTAGACGTTTGTAAAAAAGGATGAGACATCCTCCGGAAGAATGAGATACCCAAGAAAGGAAACGACATATATTAAAATCACACTACGTACGTGGAAATGGACTAAGACGACAACAACGGACAGGAATACAACAGTATAGATACTTTAATAGTGATCTGAATCACAGTACTCCTAAAAGTGAATATAAAGAAGACTCTAATAATATCAAAGTACATGATACAAATTCGGATTCAACTGAAAACAAGTACCAAATTACTCCCAACTAAAAGTAAGAAAACGTACACTTATAGGTCGAAAAGGTTGTTGCTGATAGGAACTAACTATAATCTTAGAACCACTCTATAACGTGAGGGTACAAGAAACGTCATAGTGAGGGTTGTCGGTTCTATACTTTTGGTGTATTTATAGCAATTCTTTTTACATAAAATTTTTAGACCACGTATGTATATGTTACTTTATAATGAGTCGAAATTATTGACTCTTTTATGACAGTAACGTTATTATACCTACCTGTACCTCCTGAAAACGATTCAATTTATTGAGTCTGTGTCTTTCTGTTTGTGACCCACTAGAGTAAATATACTTAATAGATTTTATCTGTTAGAGTGTCTTCGTCTCTCATCTTACCACCAAAGGTCCCTGACCCCCTTCCCCCTTAAACCTTCGACTACCAGTTTGTATCTTTCAAACTTGACAAACTTAATTTATTCAAGTCCTTTAGATAATATATCACAAGTCAAGTCAAGTCAGTGAGTCAGCACAGGCTGAGAAACGTTGGGGTACTTAGTGTCGTAGGGTCCGGAGGGACAGGTAGTGGTTGAGGACCTCAAGTGTGTCTCAGTGCAGGCAACTCAGTCACTACGGTAGGTCGGTAGAGTAGGAGACAGCAGGGGAAGAGGAGGACTGGGGTTAGGGAGCGTCGTAGTCTGAGAAAAGGTTACTCAGTTGAGAAGCGTACTCCACCGGTTTCATGACCTCAAGTCGAAATCGTAGCCAAGAAGGTTTCTTTAGGGTCCCGACTAGAGGAAGTCTTACCTGACCAACCTAGAGGAACGTCAGGTTCCCTGAGAGTTCTCAGAAGAGGTTGTGGTGTCAAGTTTTCGTAGTCAAGAAGCCGTGATACGGAAGAAGTGTCAGGTTGAGAGTGTAGGTATGTTCTGTTGTCCTTTTTGGTATCGGAACTACAGAGACGAAAAGTTATACGATAGATCCAACCAGTCTTGAAAAGAAGGTTCCTCATTCGGAAAATTAAAGTACCGACGTCAGTGGTAGACGTCACTAAAGCCTCTGGTTTTTTTATTTCAGNGAAGAGGTTGTGGTGTCAAGTTTTCGTAGTCAAGAAGCCGTGATACGGAAGAAGTGTCAGGTTGAGAGTGTAGGTATGTTCTGTTGTCCTTTTTGGTATCGGAACTACAGAGACGAAAAGTTATACGATAGATCCAACCAGTCTTGAAAAGAAGGTTCCTCATTCGGAGAAAATTAAAGTACCGACGTCAGTGGTAGACGTCACTAAAACCTCTGGTTTTTTTATTTCAGACTGTGACAAAGGTGACAAGGGGGTAGATAAAGGGTACTTCACTACCCTGGCCTACGGTACTAGAAGCAAAAGACTTACAACTCGAAATTCGGTTGAAAAAACGAGAGGAGAAAGTGAAAGTAGTTCTCCGAAAAATCGAGGAGAAGTGAAAGACGGTATTCCCACCACAGTAGACGTATAGACTCCAATAAGTATAAAGAGGACCGTTAGAACTAAGGTCGAACACAAAGAAGGTCACGTCGTAAAGAGTACTACATGAGACGTACATTAAATTTATTCGTCCCACTGTTATATGTCGGAACTACATGTGGAAAAGGATAAACATCACGGATTTCAATTGTTTTGACAAAACATATGAGTGTTAAGATTCTTCCATCTAGAATACAACTTTAATATTGTCGTTATTTCCTTTGCTTTCTTTTGAATCCTCCATTCCTAAGCGATTACCTGCACTATCACCACTACAAAAGTACCCACAGTCAAGTTAAGTCAAGTAAAGTCAGCGAGTCAGCACAGGCTAAGAAACTCTGGGGTACTTGACGTCGTTTGGTCCGGAGGGACAGGTGGTGGTTGAGGGTCTAAGTGGGTTTAAGTACAGGTAGCTCAGACACTACGGTAGGTCGGTAAAGTAGGAGACAGCAGGGGAAGAGGAGGACGGGGGTTAGGGAGGGTCGCAGTCCGAGAAGAGGTTACTCAGTTGAGAAGGGTACTCCACCGGTTTCATGACCTCAAAGTCGAAGTCGCAGTAAGGAAGGTTACTTGTGGGTTCTGACTAGAGGAAATCCTACCTGACCAACCTAGAGGAACGTCAGGTTCCCTGAGAGTTCTCAGAAGAGGTTGTGGTGTTAAGTTTTCGTAGTTAAGAAACCACAAGTCGAAAGAAGTGTCAGGTTGAGAGTGTAGGTATGTACTGGTGACTTATTTGGTATTGGAACTGATTTATCTGGAATCAGCCGTTTCATTACAGAGACGAAAAGTTATACGACAGATTCAACCAGTATTGAAAGGAAGATTTCTCATTCGTAGAAAATTAAAGTACCGACGTCAGTGGTAGACGTCACTAAAACCTCGGGGGTTTTATTTCAGACTATGACAACGGTGACAAAGGGGTAGATAAACGGTACTTCACTACCCTGGTCTATGGTACTAGAAATGTATAAAGTTCGACGTCTACCTATTAAAGGGGTTGAGAGTACATCTGAGTTAGTAACCCAGTGTTTCACTTGCACCCTCTCGTTTTGACAACTGGGAGATCCAGTGACGTAAAAAGTCTTTAAGTGTCTTCTTTGACAGAAGGTTTTCCTGACTCGAAGTGGAAATCCTTCGACTCTTTACTTACTGTTACTGATCCGGTTCTGCAACCCCTCCTTTCGAACTTTATTCCCTCCACGAAAGACATTCTTCACCCAGAGTCTTTCATGATAATAATATCGTTGTATGTTACAACTTGTACATCCGTGGTCAAACCTTCGATTCTAAATAGATCGACACCCTGAGTTCTTTGAGATCCATCTTCGATATTACTTAATCCGAAGTCAAATCAACGAGTCAGTACAGACTGTGAAACTCTGGAGATGACTTTCAATTTTATCAATCTTTTACTGGCATAAATTTCTAATATTTTTGTATACTCTGTAGTAAACTCGTACTAAAATTTTACAATTGAAGTGGTTAAGTTGTATCTGTACGTATATATATTCCGAAGTGGTCACCGAGTCACAATTTATTAGACGTTACGTGCTTTACGTCCTCTGCACTCAAACTTTAGTTCTAACCCTTCTAAGGGTCTCCTCTTTTACTTTTGGATGAGGTCATAACAACGGATCTTTCAGGGTACCTGGATCACCTGACGTCAGGTATCTCAGTGTTTCTCAACCTGTACTGACTCACTCATTATATATATATATATATATATATATAT